>SNQJ01S0053150.1:19947-62066 GCA_010110895.2 Picea sitchensis
AGTGTCCTTCATTCCAACAATCATTAAATCAGATGAGTCAGAGAGGTGTTTGACAAAGGCATTTCTAGAGGCTGGATGGTGGTATAGTTTTAGACGGTGTATGTTTACTAAGAACGAGGTATGATTCTCATTTATTGTAATTAATCTAACCGCTCCATTGTCGAACACTGCGTCCACTTGGTATGGCCCCATCCAGCGAGTGCAAAGCTTTCCTTTGAAATCCTTAAATCAGGAATCGTAAAGTAATGACCAATCTCCCACATGAAACACCTTACTTTTGATAAATTTATCATGCCACTTCATTCTCTACTGTTGAATAGCAGTGGTCTTCTGGACAGCTACTAACTGAATCTCATCTAACTCATTCAATTGTTCCAATCGGTGCTTTTGTTCTTCTGATGGGTCTAAGCCTACTTCTAGATCTGTCCTTAGTGTACTGATCTCAAATTCCACTGGAAACAAGGGGACTTTCCCATAGACTAATTCAAATGGTGAAAACCCAGTTGTGTTTCACCATGTTGTTAAGTACGCCCATAAAGATTCTGGAAGTTTCTGTGCCCAGTCCCGGCGATGACTTGCTACTGTCTTTGTCAAAATATTTCCCAATACCTTGTTTGTGCTTTCTACTTTCCCGTTTTCCTGGGGGTGATAGGGGGTTGTGATTCTATGCTTGACTCCATATTTCTGCATCATCCTTCCTATCATGTGAGATGTGAACTGTGATCCTCCATCCAACACAATTTCCCTTGGAGTACCGTATCGGGCAAAAATTTCTTCAAAAAGAAAGTTTTCCACTACTTGTTCTGTTGCTCTTGTGACCGCTCTGGCTTCCACCCATTTAGTTACATAATCAATGCAGACCAGGATGTAATCTTTTTGATGAGAAGGTGGGTTGAAGGTTCCAAAAAAATCAATGGCCCATTTCTCAAATGATTCAAGGACTATATGGGGTTGTAGAGTCATTCCATCTGCTTTCCCAAGTTGTGCCATCCGTTGGCAGCTATCACACCTTCGGACATAGTCTCAGGCATCATGAAATATGGAGGGCCAGTAATATCCTATTTGCAACACTTTGTGACCTATTCTTTTATCTGCAAAATGTCCTCCACAGGGTCCATCATGTGCAGCCTTCAGTATCTCATAGATATTATCTTTTGCCACACAATGCTGAATCTGTTGGTCAACCCCTGTATGAAAGAAATATCTTTCCATCCATGAATATCGGGTACTCTGGTGAATAATCTTCCTTTTCTCTTTATATGATAGATGTCGAGGTACCTTCCCTGAAGAAAGATAATTAACAATATCTGCATACCATGGAGTGTTAGAAAATACTGCAAAAAGATGTTCATCTGGGAAATTATCTTCAATTGGTGTATCCTTACCCTCATGTTCTATCCTAGATAAGAAATCTGCAACCACATTGTCCTTCCCTGGTTTATCTACTATCGTGATATCAAATTCATGTAGTAGAAATATCCATCTTGTGATACGACCATGGGTAACATGTTTATTCATTAAATACCTGATAGCTGCATGATCAATATGCACAAAGGTAGGATACCTGGTAATGTAGTGCCGGAATTTGTTGATGGTGTAAATGACAGCAAGGAATTCTTTCGCAGTCACTGTGTAGTTTAATTCAACTGGAGCCAAATTCTTACTAACATAGTAAATTGCGTATGGTATTTTGTCCTCTTGTTGTCCTAATACTGCACCAACTGTTGTTTGGGAAGCATCTGTATGAATATGGAAAGGTAATGCCCAGTCTGGACTTCTAAGGATTGGAGCGCTACAGACCAATTCCTTAATTCTCATAAAGGCTGCATCACAATCCTCTGTCCACACAAAATCTGAATCTTTTGTTAGCTATTGAAAAAGTGGATGTGCTACCTTAGAAAATTTTTCTATAAAACGCTTGTAATAGCCAACACAACCAATAAAAATGCGTACCTGCGTGGGTATTTTGGGTGTCGGGAAATGTTGAATTACCTTTGTCTTTGTTGGGTCCATCCGAATTCCTTCAGCTGAGAGAAAATGTCCTAGAACAATTCCTTCTTCCATCATCATATGACATTTTTCCATACTCAACGAGACACGCGCTTGTATACACCTTTCAAGAACTTTTTCTAAATTTTTCAGCTCTTCAAGAAATGAATCCCCGTATGGAGTAAATTCATCCATGTAGATTTCAACACTGTTATCTATCAAATCAGAGAATATTCCCAAAATTTCCCTCTGGAACGTTGCAGGAGCATTACACAGGCCAAAAGGAAGGACCCGGTATGCGATTGTTCCCCAGGGGCATGTGAAAGTGGTTTTATCCTGATCTTCAGGAGCTATCTGAATCTGGTTATACCCACTAAACCCATCTAGGAAGGAAAAAAACGTTTTGCCAACTAATGTGTCTAGAACTTGATCAATAAATGGCAAAGGGAAATGATCTTTCTGCGTTGCCTTATTTAATTCTCGATAATCCATGCATATTCGCCATTTACCACTTTTCTTAGGGACCATTACTAATGGAGAGACCCATTGGTTATCTGATATGGGGTAAATAAAACCTATGTCTAGTAATTTCTGAAGTTCTTCTTTCACGATATTTTTCAGTGTGGGGTTCATCCTTCTATGAGGTTGTCTCATAGGATGACAATCCTCCTTAATATATATATGATGGGTGCATGAATTAGCAAGGATCCCCTTCATATCTGTATAATCCCAGGCAAAGGCCTCTTTTTGTTTCCAAAGGACATCCACAAGTTGATTCTTCTGAGGTTCTGACAGGGTTGGATTAATATTCAGGGTTTTTCCTGGTTCTAGTTCTACTGGAACACTTTCACTAGGTGCATCAACAAGTAGCTACTCTAATCCTTTTGTTTTTTCAATTGTTTCCTGAGTCTCACAGCTTAAGACAGATTCAAGGAATTGTTGATTTGTTTTAGAAAAGGAGCAAGGGTCATCCATAAAAGAGGTAATTACATAATCTTTCGATTCTGTTTTCGACTGAAGGGCTTGTTCAATACTGAGAACTGGTCTCAATTCCTCATTTTTTGTTTCGAACTCTTTCCCAGGTAAAATTTTCTTGATTCCTGTTGGTTTTATGGATGAGGTTGGTTCTACAGGTGGGTATAACACTAAGTTCTTAATGTTGTGCCCATTGGAAATAACCAGGTTCCCTGATTGGCACCCAATGTAAGCATCTGTAGTAGCCAGCCATGGTCTACCCAAGATCAAAGGATGGCCACCCACCGAATATTGCGTTTGTAAGACCATAAAATCTATGGGATAGTGCCATGAATCTACTAAAATTGTTACATCTTCCAACTTTCCTACAGGTTTGACTGTGGATTGGTCTGCCAATTCCAATACTGTAGGTGTATGTTGCAGGCTACAAAGACCTAATGTATGCATGGTTTCAGTGGTGATGACATTGATGGCAGCACCCAAGTCTACCAGAACATTCGGAATCTATACCCCATTAATCTGTACTGTCAGAATTGGGTTCCCCGGATCTCCATACTTTTCAGCCATTGACTTTCCCATCAAGAAATCTGATAATTTTCCCATGACATGAATGGTAAGGGGGTATTTGGATTTCTTTGCAGATTTCTTTGAATAGTATTCCCTAAGAGTCTTTGCATATATTGGCACATCCTTCATCGCTTGTAACAAGGGAATTTTAACAAATAAATTCTGCAGTTCTCCTAATAAATCAAATTCAGCTTGAGGGCTTGATTTACTCAAAGTTAGTCTCTTTGGGTAAGGTGGTTCAGATTGATGTTGTTTTACAGGAGATGCCTGATTTCTATCAGTCTGTTTTGGATATTTACTAATTGGTTCTAATTCCTTACCTTCACTGTCAAGTCATTCTATGTTAACTGGAGGAGGTTGAGCATCAAATGTCCGCCCTGATCATAGATTCATTTCATACAACTCTGCAGTGGAAATTCTATATGAAGGTATGTTAATAATGTCAGTTTGATGAACTCCCCTGCTATTAGGATTTTGATTAGGTTGGATTGGGAGCTGAGGACGGGCAGGTTGGTTACCTGGAGGCACATTAGAGGGAAGTTGGAGTTATTGTTGTGGCATCGTTTGAGGAAACTACCCAGGAGGGGATCCTCACCAAGTTGGAGCCCATGAGGAGCTTGAACTGGTTTGAGGGTTCCACTGTTGCCACAGTGGAAACTGGTATTGTGGCCACATGGGAGGATAGGGCATGGACTGAGGATTCATATTAGAATTATTGAAATACTGAGATGGATCTGAGTACATACCTTGATTTCCCATTGGTGGTCGAGGTTGCCATGGATTTCTAGACCCCATGAGGTACAATTTCTCCATGTCTTTCCCCGTTCCTTGAAATACTGCTTTCAGGCCTGGCAGGGAGGGCCATGAGCTTGTTGCATGATTTAGCTCGTAGATTTCACATTCCTCTATGGAGTTTAATGGGAATTCCCTCTCTAGATGCTTCTTTCTACATGTCGGGAAAAATATTGTCATAGTCCTGTCCAATTCCAGCTGCTTCTGCTTTACTTGCAGCGTATCCATCTGTGTTGACAGGGTGTTGAGGATATCCATCCTCAGATTGTCTAGCAGGTTTCTGATTTCTTCTTTCATAACACCTCCACTAGACCATTTTACTGAGTGAATCCCTTGTTTGTTTCTTGCAAGTCCTCTTGAGAACTGAATGCATAACTCGCAGATACCTTCAAATCTTTCCTTAGAGATGTCTCATTTTCCCACAATGTTCAATAGCTCCATTGAATCCTCACGGAAAGATCGAAGGAGGATAATTTTTAGAATTTCCTTATCTAGGTCAGAGTGACCCACCTCTGTAAGGTGTACTTGAATAATTCCACACAATCTTCCAAACTCTCATCTTCTTTTTGTGCAAACTTGAAAATTTCTTCCTTAATGTTTCGGGATTTACAGTAATCCTGGTATTTTTCCAGAAAAGTTGTTTGCATATCATCCCATGTGGAAATAGTTCTTCCTCCAAGGCCCATGAACCATCGCAGATCCGTCCCTTTTAATGTAGAAGGAAATTTTTTTAACTTTTGGGCTTCCATCGTGTAATCATACCCTCGACATACTATTTCTAATTCAAATAAAAATGTGTCGGGATCTTCTGAAACAAGCCCATGAAAGTTTGGTAAGGATGCTAATGGAATAGGCTTAGTGGGTGCACCAACTCCCATGTTTCCAATTGGAAACTCGATAGTGGAGGTTGTGGGAGCCATAAATATCTTTCAATAATCACTGGGTATTTCACCAGACTCTATAGGAGATGGCTGAGGCTTCCTTACCCCTTTGATCCGAGTTGCTTTAACAACACTTTCTCGGTCCCTTGGTGATGTGAATTCTCCTTCGATCCCTTCTTATGTGTTCTGATGAATTGATCCCTCTGCTACAACCTTCTCTCTCTTGCTGGAGTGGTCTGATTCTGTCGAGGCTCTGCTTGCGACCTCTTCCCCCTCTGTTGTCAGCATAAGATTTCCTTGTTTAGGTATGCCACTAGATGTTTCTTCAACTGCTAGAGGGACCTGTTGTATTGTGTCACCCAAGAATGTTGTAGACAACACTGGTTGATCTACTGGTTGTCCCTCAAACTTTACTCTTCGTGCCCTTGGTCTCACGGTTGCGCGAGATGATGTTTTTGATTCATCCTTTTCTATAATTTGTTGGATGAAGGTATTTCTTCCCAAATCTGGTCCTCCCTTCTTTGGGGATTTCCCTCTGCCCCCGTTATTCAATTCTTTGTTCATACAAGTGGAGGTTTTGGCATGAACCTACAATGCTTTAGTCTTGAAGTAAGGTTTCAAAGGACCATTCATTCCCCAAGACAAAATCTCTTATGAAAAAGCAAGGCAGCTAAAAAAAAAAAAACCTAAGGTTCAGGGCCCAGAGTAGGGCATCAAAGGACTCTTCCCTCCCCTGGACAAGAACAAAACACACCACAGGAAAGACCTAATACCTTTCAAACTTGAAGCAGGGTGTCAAAAGACTCCACCCTCCACAGGGTAAAAGCTAGGGTTTCAATAAAAAAACAAGGTTTGAAAGAAATAAATCTTAACTCAGGATCTGGAGCAGGGCGTCAAAAGACTCCTCCCTCCCCAGGACAAGAGATTGACGAAAATGAAAAATCAAAAATAAAAACAAGCAGAAAGATCACCTACGCTCAGGACCTGAAGCAGAGTGAGAAAACTCATTCTCCCCCCAGGACAAGAAATTGACCCTCTGGTTGGTCCGGATCATTGTCTTGCACCTTGTTAGCCTCCCCAAAAATGGCGCCAAAATGTTGGGGTCCAAGTATGAATGATTTATTCACCATTTTCCTACATTAATTTATCAATCTGGGTGCGTATCCTTTCAAGGCAACACGCAAGGTATATGCAGGGGCAAGAGTACAATTCGTTCTGGCCAAGGGTTTACAATTTAAGATTCAAACATTATTGTCAACTAGATTAACTACAACTTCTGAAAGGTACTCATAAGAATCATACGCTGTAATAGAAAGCATAAGCTAAGAAATAACGTATTGTAACAGCAAGCATAAACTGCTAAATAACACATTGTAACAACAATCATAAAACTAATAAATAACACACTATAACAGCAATCATAAAACTGATAAATAACACACACACAGGAAGACGCAACACCTAATCAGAAGAGTGGGCCCAACTCTCTGATCAGGGCTGCGCTGGTTACAGAAAAGATGAAGACAATAAAATAGGTAATGCTTTATAAATCTGAAAAGGTTATTACAATCTCAATGGGGACATCCCCAGTTACAGGAATAAACTGTCTTTTATACATCAAAAGGGGGAAAAACCTCTTTCCCAAAAACATGGTAACCGTACCCTTAAAAATATACATTAGTTGGAGCGGCACCAGTACCAGATAGATAAGATAAACGAAATGCCCAAGATGGTTCAAGGATATGCAACTCCAGTTGTGTGGCCTCCTTTGGCTTGGTCATTGTTGTCCTCAAAACAACTGAACAATAGATCTTCCGCGGGATGTTGAGGCCTTGATTCCTGTTCTCCAAAAGCTGCGGTCAAACATCGTTTTAGTGCTGCGAAAAGGTAAAACTCTGTGACTTCACTTCATTAATAAAATATTCCAATAGACAGGGTAGGGGTATTTACCTCACGGTTTTAGCACAGTAAACATAGGTAAATAAGTGTAAAAAGGTCAAAAAGGTAATGGAAATGCGACAGAAAGATAGCCCGATTTGGTGCCCAACAGCTTGCCTCTCCCTTATTTTTTCCATTAAAAAAATATGTTGACTTTAGTTGGAATGACAATTGGGAATTGTCTTTTGCAGATCTGAAACATAAATTGTCCATAACTCCCATTTTGAGAGGGCTCAATTGAGCTCTGCCATTTCACATTTCTTCAGATGCCTTAGAAACTACAATTGGCGCAGTGCTAGGGCAACAGGAGGACAAAGATCCCTATTCTATCTACTATATCAACAAGAACATGGCTCCTACTGAGTTAAATTATACAATTACAAAAAAATAATTCTTGGCAGTAGTTTATGCTATCAATAATTTCAGGCATTATCTCACTCGTTATTCTACTTTTATTCATACTGATCATTCAACAATTAAATATTTGATAAATAAACCTATTACTAATGCCCGAGTAACAATATGGTTGCTATTACTACAATAATTTGACATCAGTATAGTAGATAGACCAGGAAAAGAAAATGTGGTTGTTGATTTTATCTCAGGATTGAATATAAATGATGATAATTCACTTGTAGATGATTCCTTTCCAGATGAACATTTGTTTGCAATATCTTCTCACTCACCTTAGTATGCAGACATTGCTAATTATTTGGTTGCAGGGAAGGTACCTCCACATCTATCTCCCCGAGAAAGAAGGAATATTATTCAGAAGAGTGCTCGATATAGTTGGATAGGGGGGTATCTTTTCTACACAAGCTTGGATCAAGAAATCAGGAGATGTGTGAGAGATGATGAAGTTTATGATATGATTAAAGCTTGCCATGATGGCCCTTGTGGGGGTCATTTTTCTAATAAAAGGATTGGGCATAAAATTTTGAGGATGGGATATTTTTGGCCCACAATATTTCAAGATGCAAAGAAGTATCTCCAAGCCTATGACAGTTGCCAATGAATGGGTCAACCAAATCATAGGGATGATATGCCTCTCCAGCCTCAAGTGGTGTTAGAGCCTTTTGAGAGATGGGCCATAGATTACATGACCAAGTGACATATTGGTCTACACAGATTACATGACCAAGTGGGTAGAGGCAAAAGCATTCATCAGGGCCTCAGAAGAAGTTGTCTTATCATTTTTTTTGAAGATATATTTGTTAGGTTTGGAGTTCCCAGAGAGTTAGTAACTGATGGGGGACCACCTTTCACATCACATAAGTTTGAATCCCTACTCAGTAAATATCATGTTTTGCATAAAACATATTCTCCATACCATCCCCAAGGTAATGGGCAACTGGAAAGTACAAACAAATTCATAGAAGTTATTATTACTAAGACAGTGAGGCAACATCGTAGGGATTGGTCTTATATATTGCATGAATCTCTATGGGCTTATTGAACCACTTGGAGGAACACAACTGGTTTTTCTCCTTATGAAATGGTATATGGGAAGAGCCCTATTTTTCCCATTGAGTTCAAGATCAAAACCCTAAGAACTGCATCAGCAGTCAATTTAGACTTGACTATGGCACAGAAGGCTAGACTGCAACAACTAAATGAGTTGGATGAGAAGCATTTGGATGCTATTCATGAAACCACAGTTATTCAACAACAAAGAACCAAGTGGCATGACCAAGTCATCAAGAAGAAGTTATTCAAACAGGGAGATTGGGATCTATTGTATGATTCATGCTTTAAAGAAGTTTAGGGTAACTTGTGTACAAGATCATTGGGACCTTACGAGGTAGACATTGTTTTTTCCAATGGGAGAATCAGGTTGATCACTATTGATGGATCCAATACACAGTTACTTGAAAATGGTCATCGCTTGCGCCTATATCAACGTCCACTTTCCAAGGCATAATTTAAATCCATATGTATAGCTAATACAGATTATCAATTTTTAAAGGGAAAAGATCTTTCTCCTTTCCCTTCTAAACCTTAGAACTTTTTTCTTTTCAATAAAAAATTGTATATAAATAAACTCTGGGAATTTGAATTTTTTTGTTTTTTCTTAAATATTTTTATGCTTCTTTAATAAATTCAGCCTAGAAGGGTATCAGGCAGTTACTTGTGTGCAGATGGATTGATGAACAATAAGGTAGATTACAGTGAAAGGAGCCAAAGTATTAGTTTTTGGAAGTTTGAAAAACTCCTTAAAAACTAAGGGATTCTGTGTTCAGTCGGGTTACATGTTGTTACACCTCTTTCCGACAAAATGGTCACTTTACATGTTGTTACACCATTTTCCCGACTATTTTGTCTTACATGCTGTTACACTCTTTTTTGACAATTTGGCCGATTTACATGCTGCTACACCTAATTCCACCATTCCAACCAAAATACATGCTGATACACCTACCACTGTTATTCCTTTACTCTATTTTACATACCGCTTCACCCATTTTTCGCATTTCTTCCATTTTTCCATGTTGATACTCCATTAATCTTTCCCGCTTTGCTATATTTCCATGCTGAAACACTGCTATTTTTTCATTTCCACTGCTATCTTTTCCACTCTCTCTGTCAGAAAATGTCGTTTCATCATTACTTGACTCCACATCGGCAAATTTCCATCTGGTCAACCAAAGAAAGGACTCCACCCCCCTCCACTTATCATATCATCATTTCTCATGTTCCAGAGCCATGTCTCATCATTACAGCTATTCCACGCGGATCAGATGGTGGTTGGATAGTGCGTTTATTTCGACAGATCGGTTCGTGTTGTAAGTTATGAGGTACGTTACTAATCCTACGTTTCAAAGTGATGTAGATATGGAAGCAAGATTTAATGCTTGCATGTCGGTTGTCCTAAATTCATTGCACCATGAGCCAATCACATTAGTTGGGGGGGAAAGAAAATCTACATCGTCAAAATCCCATTTTATATTCACCTCCACCACCTTTCAACCACGCTTATTTCTTCGCTGAGAAACTGTGTTCTTTATGCAATCTACATTCGAATTTGTTGTGTCTCTGGTTTAGATGTTGGTTTCTCCTCCTTTGTGAATGTTTAGACTCTAAAACAACATCATGGGAGGATCAGCTATGAGATATGAATCGAAAAATCTAGATGCATTGCTGCTATACCCAAATGTTTACCAAAAATTTATGCAGGCTGGATGGATTTCTTATTTTGAGAAGCTGCAGGGTTTTAATGAAGCAAAGGTATTGGAGTCCAGTCAGAATCTCACAGAAGGGTATTCAATGGTGCATGGGGTGGGGATTCCAGTGACAGAGGAAATCGTGGCTGCTGTGACAGGGTTGCCGACCACATGAGAAAGGTGGTTTAGCAGAAAAGCACATCTTCTCGAAGCACAAAAGGGTTTTTTCATGGACAATGAGCAAGTTCAGACCAAGGGGCAAGGTGTAGATGTAAGTTCCTTACCCATACCATGGGGGAAAGTATCAGAATTTATTAAAAGGTACATTACATGCAAGGGAAGATATCAAGTAGTTTATTTTTATGATTTTATCCTACTGTCACATTTAAGACATCAAAAGATAATAAAAATCCCTTATTACCTTCTTCATTCCTTGCATAATATGGCTCACTTTGTCAAGAGATCAAAGCATCCCAAGAATTGTATTTCCAATCACAGACTAATAGGGTTGTTGATTCGTAGAGGAATGGGAATTCCTAATGACCCATTACCTGAAGTGGAAGAACAACCATATCATGTGCCTGTTGTTATGGCCAAACCAGAACAACTAAACCTTATGCTTGCAGTTATGATTGAGCCAGCAGTTGAAAACCCAATCCCTGGACCAAGTCATGAGCCTCATCCCTCAGCTGAAATAACAGTTAAAGCCCCCACTATAACTACCAGTAATTCCACTCAGAGAGGCATCCATAGATTTGAACCAGAAACAACTCAAAACCCTCATGTTGCTGCGACAAAGTGTCCTGATTTTGCTGATGCTCATACCCTGCCAGATTTTGACATCAATAATACAAACCTGAGTGAGCCACAAATTGATCTTATGGAGATATGTATACCAGGTTTTACCTTGTGCAAGGAACTTCAAGAAACCATTTTTTCAATTCAGGCCGAATGTAAACAAATTGTAGCAGAATCATCGGCTCCGCTTGATGATTTTGTGCATCACTCGTCGAGTGACGAAGTACAGATTATACAAAACCCCAGCATTACAGATTTTCCTCCTTTTCTAGTTATTGAATAATGCCCTCATTCTCCTAAATCTAGGAAAAGGAAAACTCATGTTTTTGCCTCTATATTACCTAGGAGGAGAACTAGGTCAGCGAGGTCTACTGGAGCAGCATTTGGATGGAAGCATATGGAACAGGAAATACCCATTCTTCATCTGTTATCCTATGTTGTTAAAGAAGTGATTGTTACACAAGAACCAAACCCTTCCAACAATATGACCATGACACAAGAACCAACCTCTTCCCAGAACTTAGTTGTTACACAAGAACTAGCTACCCAGGAAGAGACTCTCCCACAAGAACCAGTCATCCCAGAATTAGTTGTTACACAAGAACCATCTATCATCAGTGTATCTGCCACACAAGAACCAGTTACACAAAATAGTGAGGATAATGAAAATGTGCCACTTTCTCAGTTGTTTGCTCAAATTGAGAAGAAGATAAAGGGTACAAAAAATTCTAGGATTACTGAACTGATGAAGGAAAATGAAAGCCTCAAAGCAGAGTTGGATTCTCTAAAGAAGGAATTGCAGGTTGCTCGACAAAAAAACCTAGAGGAGTCAACTTTGGGTATATTAGCACAGGAAACAGCTGTTATGAATGAAAATAGAGAGCACATGTTCTATGAATGTGGTAATATTTATTTCCAGGCTGGGTATAAAATAGTAAAAGTACCAGTCACCGGTCATGCTAAAGAACTGGCCAAATTCTCAGTCAAGAAAGAATAAATATTACATGTATGAGAACGTGTAGGCATCAGTGGATGGGACTCAGGTTTCATTTTCCCATTTTTTGGATGCCTCATTTAGAGTATACAAAGGGGTCAAAGGTATCAAAAGATATCGTTTGGAGATGGTAAGGAGTAGTGGATTCAGACTTGCAGATGAAGAATCTCATGACAGTTATTGTCTTAACAATTTTGCACTGGAGGAGTCACTTCCCTAACTCATATTCAGAGTAAGGCTTGAATGTGTATTGCATGAGGACATGCAATGTATTTAGTTGGGGGGCATGTTAGGACCCAAAAATTTCCCTTTTCACTATATCTTTTTCTCATTCAACCTTATCATTTCCATGCTAAAATGCCTAATACTCTGTTTGATAAGACCTTTTTCCAAAGGTATGAATCATTGATCTTTATTTTGTATTCTTATTTACTTAACATGTTTGATTGGTAGAATTTTTCATATTTTATCCATGAATTTCTATTAATGATCAAAATGTGTAGATTAAAGAAAAACAACCAAGTATTGAAGAAAAATCGTTGTTGTTACACCAACTGTTACAACTGTGCGCTAGTTCTGCATGTTGTCACACAACTACAACAATTTCCCACCTTTCTTGGAATCTGTTACAACTGCTGCAACAAATTCCCACTGATCTTGGAAGCTGGTATATGATTCAAATTTGTATCCTAAATACGGATCCTCAAGGATGTTACACGTTTTGGCTCATGCTGGTGATCAAGATCATTTCCAGATTTTGTGATGATAACAGATCTTTTATATCATACGAACAGCTTGAGAATCTTCGATTCTCAAGGTTGTTCTGAGTCTGTTTCAACTGAATGTCTTTGTCTTTAAATAACAGATCTTTTGTAACCATTAGGCAGCAGAGATTAGCTCTAGAATAGAGAGTGAAGTGAAGCATTTTGTATTTGAACATTTTGGTGTTTTAATAAAGAAGTGATTTGAGTTTCTCCAACCTACTATAGTCTTTTCAAGTGGATTCAGTGAGAAGGAAAGGGCCCATATTCCTCACAGACTCCCCTCTATTGTGAGTTTTAGATTAACTGCTTTGATTGTTTACAGTTGTGTGATTTATATGTTTATGCATTGCTAGAATACATTTGTTGTTACAGTTTCAATCCATTTATGTTAATGCGCATCAGTGTGTCTCATGAGAGTTAGAATCAATTGTTGTATATTGTTGGAGAATTTATTTGAAAATTAATTCCTTTTTCTACATTAGATTAAATCTATGTTTCCAAGAAAAGTAAATATAAGTGTGGATTCCCTTTCTGCAATTAAGTAGACTTCCTTTTAGCAATTAACACAAAACTTCCTTCTGCAAGAGTAAGATAGAAAATAAGAATAGATTAGATAATCCAGGATTCTTATACACTCATCAAATTCTACTCCTGGAAATTAGATTTCAATTATGCAAGTGTGATTTCAATTATGCAAGCGTGACTTCAATTCTACAACAATAGATTAGAACTCCAGTTGTGTCAACAACTTGTGTTAGTGTTCAACTTTTCAATTCTGTTTCTTTTAGTGTTAGTTTACCTTACTGCAACTTGATTAGTGTTTTCTTTCATAATCTAGCATAGACTGTGCACAATTATATTACAATAACAAAACTTCCCTGGGTTTGACAATTCATATTGAACACCTTAATTGTCTATTTATTTAGAAAATTAAAGTGCAAAACAGGTTGATGATATCCAAAATTGTTGTGTATCCTAACTTCGACATTGTAGGGGAACTCAAGAATTTATATGTTAAAATCCCACTCCTGCAGGCTCTGCAAGACATCCCAATTTATGCAAAGAAAATCAAGGAATTATGTGGGAGGAAGCCTGTTAGGAAAGTTGAAAATTCATCATCAACTGTTCATGTGGCAGGAGCCTTGTCTGATCTCATTTTAGGGAGACAAGAACCAGTCAAATATGTAGACCCAGGGAACCCCATAGTAACAGTTCATATCCAGGGTTGTTATTTTCTAGATACACTAGTATATTTGGGGGCATCCATCAACATCCTGACCATGGAAACCTACAACACCCTGGGTTTCGACTCCTTCGAACCTACCCCAATTATGTTACAATTGGATGATCGATCGGTGGTTAAACTGGCCGGCACATTACACGATATAGCAATTTCATTCGACTCTTGGGAATATCCAGCGGATTTCCTCATCATCAACCAAAGAAGTGGACTCGAAGGGAATCCATTAATACTAGGAAGACCATGGCTTGCAACAATAGGCGCATACAGAGGATGTCATACGGGTAATATGACAATTGCTAGAGGAGGTGTTACAAAGAAACTCATCATATATCCTCTAGCCAAGCCAAGTCTGACTATCATACATCCACAGCTGGCACCACCAAGATATCCAAAAAAGGATCTACGATCCCCTCTCACGCTGGAAGAAGATCTCAGACTCAAGAACCAATTAGAGGATGACGTGATCAATGGTTTCATTAACAACCCAACCATTGTAAGTAACCCAATGTGCCAAAATCTCAAAGTTGTTCTAGATTACCAAGCGCAAGGAGACTCGCTGGAAGATTTGATGGAACAACAAATACCGACTACCATTGTTAATAACAAAAAATAAGTTGATATTGCACCAGGGAGGTCTTTGAATATTAACGCCAATTTAGATGAGAAACAACAACAAAAACTTATTCAAATCCTTTCTAAATATCAGCAAGCTTTTGCCTGGGAGAATTTTGACATGAAAGGTATTCATCTACAACTCTGCACACACCATATTTATATTGAGAAAGATACCCGACCTATCTAAAATCCCTAAAGAATATTGAATCCCCACCTTAGGGACATTTTCAAAGAAGAATTACAGAAGCTGTTGGATGTAGATTTTATATATCCTATCTCAGATAGTCGGTGGGTTTCCCCACTAGTGATCGTTCCCAAGAAGAATGGGAAATGGAGAATTTTTGTAGACTACAGGGAACTCAACAAATCCACCCAGAAGGACCACTTCCCCCTACCTTTCATTGATCAAGTCCTGGATACTTTAGCAGAAAAAAAATTCTTCTCTTTCCTAGATGGTTTTAGTGTCTATAATCAGATCTAGATTGCCCCTGAAGATCAAGATAAAAATACATTTACGTGCCCCTGGGGTACCTTTTCATACATAGTATTTCCCTTTGGATTATGTAATGCTCCAACCACATTTCAGAGGGCCATTCTAAGAATATTTTATGATATGATTAGTGAAGGGATTGAAGTTTACATGGATTATTTCACTCCTTATGGCGACAACGTTGATTAAGCTCTAGATTATCTGGAGAAGGTACTCGAACGGTGCATTTCTACCAGGTTATGTTTAAGTCATGAAAAATGTCATATGATGATGACTGAAGGTGTGGTACTAGGGAATTATATTTCTGCATATGGAATCAGGGTAGAACTAGCAAAAATAGAGGTAATCCTTCATATACCTACACCACGTACACAAACTGAGGTACGTAGTTTCCTTGGCGCTTCAGGATACTATTGTAGATTTATGGAAACTTTTGCAAGAATTTATACACCTTTACATGCTTTGACTGGTAATGCTGAATTTTAGTGGACTGACAAGTGTGATGTGGCATTCGCAGGACTCAAAACGCTGATTTCGACAGCACCAATGTTGAGAGGACCAAACTGGAAAATACCATTTTAGATCTCCACAGATGCATCAGATATCACCATAGGTGTTGTCCTTGGACAAGAAGAAGACAAGAAACCTTATGCTATTTATTTTATCAACAAGAATCTCACTCCCACTGAATCTAATTATACAGTAATAGAAAAATAATTTTTAGTTGTTATACATGCCATCAATAAATTTTGTCATTATATAACAGGCTATCCAGTTATTTTGTATATTGATCATTCTGTTATTAAATATTTAGCTAATAAACCTATTACTAATGGACATGTTACTAAATGGTTATTACTATTGCAAGAATTCAACATCACCATCAAAGATCGACCCGGAAGAGAGAATCTTGTGGCAGACTTCCTATCTCACATACCCAAAATAGATGATTCCTTGACGATTGAAGACTAATTTCCAGACGAGCATATGTTCGTTGTCACTACTAATCCACCTTGGTACACTGATGTAGAAAATTATCTGGCAGCTGGGAAACTACTAGCACATCTATCATCAAGAGAAAGAAAAATGATTATCCAGCGTAGTGCATGATTCACCTGGATTGATGGATATATTTTCCACATAGGGGATGATCTTGAGGTCTGCAGATGTGTCTGAGATGACGAAATATATGACATACTGAAGGTAGGACATGGCGATCCCTGTGGTGGGAATTTTTCATATCGCAGGACTGGACATAAGATTTTACACATGGGCTATTATTGGCCCTCCATATTTAGAGATTGGAAGAAATATGTCCAGTCCTGCAACAGTTTTTAGTGAATGGGAAAACCAGGTCAGGCTGATGAAATGCCCCTAAAATAACAAGTAGTCACAGAACCATTTGAGAGATGGGCACTAGACTTCATTGGGCCCTTCAACCCGAAGTAAATTAGAAGGCCTATATTCTAGTTGCAACAGACTACTTGACCAAATGGGTAGAGGCATAAGCCTTACCAAATGCAACAGAGGAAGTAGTCATTAAATTTCTTTTTAAATTATTCGTACACTATGGACTACCCAGGGAAGTAATCACTGATGGGGGGTAACAATTTACATCTCACAGAATCAAGACCATCCTGAACAATTATCATATTAAACATAGAGTTACTTCTCCATACCACCCACAGGAAAATGGACAAGTAGAAAGCACCAATAAAGTCTTGGAGGAAATTTTGACAAAAACTGTCTCAACAAACTGACAAAATTGGGAAACTGAGCTTCCAAATGCCTTATGGGATTATCACACAACATGGTGTAACACCACTAGCTACTCTCCTTATCACCTAGTCTATGGTAAAGAACCTATATTTCCAATTGAGTTTGAGATCAAGACTCTAAGGATGGCCCAAGAAATTAGACTAGATCTTACAGAGGCACATAAACAATGCCTACAACAGCTCAATGAGTTGGATGAAGCACTTTTGTCCACCATGGAGCACACAATTGTTATTCATCAACAGAGAGAGAACTGACACAACAAACATATCAAGAAGAAATCATTCCAAAAAGGTGATTGGGCACTTCTCTATGATTCCAGATTTCAGGATTTTCCTGGAAAATTACAGACAAGGTGGTTGGGACCATATGAAATTAATGAATTTCATGATAATGGCATTGTCACTCTAATTACCATCGATGGGTCTGGGTCTCCCTTTTTGGTAAATGGACATCAGCTATGACTCTACCATTGGGCACCTTCAAAAGAATCCTTCTGCCAAGAAGTAAGTAAGGAACCTACTGTTTAGATCCTGGCTGGATGGAAAGGTAACCCAACAGCCTCAACTCCATAAATGATGTTTTTTTAGCACTGGTATATATTGTATATATCTTTCTTTACAAATTTTATTGCATCTTTAGTTTTTTTCTTTTTAGGAAAGCCACTTGAGAGAATATGAACTAGAAAAGATGACTGTAATGAATATAATTAATACTATTTTATGTTCTTTGCTCCTGTCTCACTTTGCAAAAACCCAACAAATATAAACCCTGTTTTTTTTTCAAGAAAATGAACATGCTTATACTTCAATTATTGCATAAACTTACCCATAGAAATTGACTGAATTTAGTTGATGACTAATCAATTATCGATTCACTAAAACAAAAATGTTTGTGGGAGTTTTTAATCACTTAACTAGATGGGTAATAATTTGAACATCATCGTTGTTGTTCATTTAAAAAGAAAGGATTGTCGTTCCTTTGAAAGAAATGACCATTGTTACCTTCATATGATTGTTGACTCCTTTGCAAACCATTGTCGTTCCTTTGAAAAGAACGATTGTTGTTACCTTCATATGATAATTGATTCCTTTGTAAACCATTGTCGTTTCTTTGAAAAGAACAACTGTTGTTCCCTTCGTAAGTAATATTGCCCATCCAAATAACAATTGTTGTTCCTTCTGTCACACTCTTGTTCCCTTATAATGCTTGTTGTTCCCTTTTTCAATTCGAAAGGAACAGTTGTTGTCCATTCGAAAGGAACAATTGTTGTTCCCTTCAGGATTCTTTCTTATTGTTGTTACTTTCTCAAAACATGCCATTGTTATGTCAGTCACTCCTTTGGGTATGACCTTAAACTAATTCCTTTTCATCAACACTAGTTCTAATTTTTCATTTGGTGTGGATCATTTAACATACCTTAGTAAACTATTTTTGGATCAATTTCTCTGAATCATCTTAAAAATTGTTCACAATTCATTAAACAACATAATTTGTTTCTTTCCCCTATATAGCTACATATACTTGAATGATAATTGCTTTCATATCATAATAAGGAATGTTAAATACATTCTTACTTGGAATTCTTACACTTCTTATGCCATCCCTCACTCTTAAGGAGTAGATGAGCCTCCGTTGATAGAGCTTAAAAAAAAAAAATCAAAATCAAAATAAAGTTTTTAACAAAGTAACAAACTTCTTCCATAAAGAATAGGGGGTCTCATCAAGAGACAACCTACCATGATCATCAGATAATAACATAGGTGACATTCCCACTATGGCTACCACACTAGGGCAATGGCCTTTGGCATTTTTTTCAAAGGACAAGAGGTCTCACCACGAGCCGACTTGTTCACTTAGTTTACAATATAGTGAGTGGAATTATCATCATCTGGCTACCAAACCATGATAATGGTATTCTTTGGAAAATACAATTCAAACTATTTATTAAGGATACAGGCTCATTTATGGGTTAAAAGGAAACCCTGTCGAGGCTATGGATGCCTGCTAGCAGTAGTGGCTCTGCCTGTGGTATCGAAGTTTACCTTAACACGCCAAGTTTTAGTGTGTTATTAGATTTTATTTTCTAAACAATGAGGCTATCATTCCAGATATATCCAATAAAAATGGAAAGTAGCAACGCTATGATATGTGGAAAATTGTAAACATGTGAACAAATTTAAAATATTTCTGAATATTTTTTCCTCAAGGGGTTTCTAACTTAGGTATGACAATTTGAATTTCCCACACAAAGTGATGATTATCATAAATACCGTTAAAGTGCTTTTTGAAAAGTTATTAATGATTGTCTTTTCCAGCGGCGACAAAGGAATAGCAATCACACCTCACAGGAACTCCACACCATTATTACACTCATACATTTGACGGTCAAGGTCGACCTTTCCATTTATGGGGGGCAGATGCTCGATACATTTACCGATACATTTCAATAAGTGCAGTAAATAAGAAAAAAATCGTATTTTTACATATACACAATGTTATTCTATATTTGCTATTTTTGTTGTTTGAAAAAACTAGTTGAGTTAAGCTGCAGCAAGGAACATTAGTCATCCTCGCCTGCTTACAGAAATATGGGAGGCCGAAGTGTGCGATGGGAACCAACATTACTACAGGTAACTGATCATGCAAGAGAAATATTACACCACCTGGGGTGGATGGAGGAATTCAATCGGTTGCAAGGATATGATACAGACATCACGATAGAATTCTTCTAGAAATTGCGGGGAGAAACCTCCATGGTTCGAGATATACAAATTCCAATCACTCATGAAATTGTATCAGAGGTTACAGACCTTCCTAACACAGGCATACAATGGACTGGAATATATAAAACTCTCAAAGAAGTTATAGAAGCTTCCATAGACCCTGGATAGGAATTGGATAAAAAGGTAAAGGGACTTAACCCCAACACTCTCAGCAAACCTTGGAAAGAACTGGGAGGTGTTATATAAAGGTATATCACCTGCGATGGAAGGTATGATGTGATCCGGCCACGCCACCTCAAACTAATAGCAATGCTCAAATGCTATCAATTTACCTTTTTTTCTAAATGTTATGTTACATGAGGTCGCTATAAGAACACAGAAGGAAAAAGATCTTGTTACTATCATTAGCCACCATGGATTGGTAAAACTAATAGTAAATAAAGCCCTGAGTCAAACCCAAATAACCTGGGGTGATATTATTGAGGCCAATAGGCCTCTACAATTAGAACAAGTTGAATTACATCATGAAGACCCAACCCAGGGAATTGAAGTAGCAAAGGAAGGGGAAGCCACTGCCCAAATGGAAGTTCCACCTCCTCAATTTGAAGTTGAGGCAGACCCCATCCAATTAGCAGAGACTCATACCTCACAAGTAGAGGCATCAACGAGAAAGAGAAAAAGAGAAATTGTTTCTCCTAAAACCCCCATTGAGAGGAAAAGAAGAAGTAGACTAACAGAACAACCTGGAATCCAGGAAATAACTGAAAACCCTGAAATCCAGGAAATGACAGAACAACCTAAAGAAATCTAGGACATAACGCAAATAGAGAATCCCTTATAGGAAGATGTTTAGGAGGTTGAACAGACAGACCAAACCCCACAAGGAAACAGTCAGGAAGATACCTAGCCAGTACTGGGACACCTCACATAACAGTTCCTGAAAATTATGAGGTAGAGATAGCCTAGGTTCTAGGGAGTCTAGAGACCTCAATTAACAATGACACAAACATGCCAGAAGAATACCAAGAGATGAATTATTTTTCAAAACCTTTTGAATACTTCCCTGGCATTAAGATGTCATTCCCAGAGGATACATCACAAGAAGAACCTGATACTGAGGTAAATAGCCTGGTAGTGCAAGAAGAAGAAACAAAAGAACAACTATTGACTGATCAGGGTAAGGAAAACCCCAACAGTTCACAAAAATAGAAATTAGGCAAAAGCCATAGTAGAATCAAAAGGTTAAAATAGGAGAACAAGTTCTTAAAAAGATGGGTTAAAAGGATTAAAGTGTTAAAGCAGAAAGTTGGCAAGCTTAGGGAAATTATCAAAGAAATAAGAAAACAACTAGAGCAATCTGACAAGGCCCATGAAATAAAGAACACCAAAAGACATGGAGCACAGGGAAGGAACCCTCTTCCTAGTCCAAACAAGTTATGTAGGAACACAGACAGACTTGCATATCCTTGAATAGATATCATAAATGGAACTTCAGACTGAGATTACAGCAGCAGAAAGGGTAGTTGTTCAAAATGAAGAGAAGATTCCTTTGGAAGCATATGAAACAAAGGCTCAACTAGGAATTCTAGGAGGAGAAGCTACTCAATCTGAGGAAGTTATTCCCACTCCTTTGGAGACCACAGATGCAGAAAATAAGACAGTACTCCCAACAATGAAAGAAGCAGACTGTCAAATTGAAGAGGCATCTTAGTTTCAGGATCAAAGTGCCATCATTGATAGACTAGAAGTAGAGCTGGTACAAGCCCAACAAACCTTGACTCAAACCAGAGATGAAATGGTGACCATGGAAAAGCACCAAAGAGTTGTTAAACAACTTAAAACCATGTTAGCAATGGAAAATGAGACTTATGCTGAGATGACTAAGGCTCAAGAGAAGACAAAGAAAATACAAGGTCAATTGGAAAAATATTTGGAGCAAATCAAAGAGATTTGTGATGTCTACATGGATGCAATAGATTATAGAGCTCCTGCCACCAATTATACTTTGTTTTTTCCAAAATGCTACCTGTTGCTGAGGGTGAAATCCATTCGAGTAGGTAAACCGATTAAATTCACCACTATCTCTAAGTTTGTGTCATGTTTTAGAGAGTAGGAAGAGAAAGTACAATATTTTTTGTGCGATCTATACTTCCATAACTTCATTTTGGAAGACAATAATAGAGATAACCCTGGTCCTTTTATTGGAGATATAAAACTTCAATCATTTCTATCCTTCACCAAAAATCAAGTCAGGTGGGATAAAGCCCACAAAAATTTCATAAAGAGAGAAACTGGGTTAGATCTCTGTATCAGAGGAGAACCACCAAAATCTTTTCCAACCATCATGCGACATAGGAAATTCATGAAAAGGAAAAGGGTGAGGGGATTTTTAGGTCCTATTCACCAACAGGTTATACGATCAGGATTGACATATTTTAGGGAACTCAAAGAAGAATCTCTTTCTGGCTCCAAGTTAGGGTGGGATGCCTCCCCAGATGAAGTAAATATTAGGGAACCCTTCGGTTTAAGGAATTTCTTTGCAGCCACCTTCAGAATAGAAAGATATGCCAGAATGATCCAGGAAGAAGGACCTTCCTAGATTGGGTGCAGATATAATCCCCCTATTATCTGGTTTCCTCTAGAGGATTACCAGAGAGATTATCAAATTAATATAAAGAGGGAATACGCTCCTTTTGGAGAACTCAGACATAAGAATGGGTTTAGGGCAGCTGGTGAACCTATTTTTCCTCCTTACAACATCCCTGCTTTACATGTAAAAACTTAGCTTGCATGAGGACATGAAAGAAGGTAATATGGGGGGTAATGTTTGGTTATGAAAAGGTACAAATATTCCCCTCATTCCCATGATTTATGATATAATCTCAACTGACTTTTCTGTTACTTAGGAATAAAATAGGATAGAAAATGATTAAAATGTCTCCGATAAATATTATTGAGTTGTATTTTATAAATTCTAAAATATGGTTGGAATTGTTTGATTTTGTTACAGGAATGGGTAAATATTGTTGAACCCATGATATCTAAAGAGATTTTGGAGATACATAAGCTATTGGAGGTTAAAGATATTAGGCGCAAAGTAGTTTCAAGAGATACTGGTTCTCTATTTTGTAAACTTCATAAATAGTAATAGTGATCCTGAGGATCTCTCGATCCTCGGGATAGCTTAAGTTACCCATATTTTGTAATATATAAAGGGTAGTGGATCCTGGAAAGGATCATCTAAGAATTTTATGCAAGCATTCAGAACTCAGAATTGCTCTGCACAAACAGTTTTTGTAAATGTTGGATCGGTTATGGAATTAGTAAAGGCTTTGAACGTTTTCATCATTTTCGCATACTGAGTTTCTAGCAGCAGTACTTCTGAGGACCGAGGGCCCATTCTGAAGGAGTTATTGTCTCAATATGTAATTGTATCAGTTTGATTTTTGTTTTATGGTTTAAATATCCTTTGCAGTAATTAAGATAAATGAAAAAGTGTGTTAATAATTTCATGTTGTTTGCTTGAAAATGATAGATGCTTCATTTTGAATGTTATCGATTGTTGTTCCAAATTCTATTTTTTTGTAGTTTATTGCTTGACATTTCCTCTCATTTTCACACGCGCTATTCCTTTTCGCCTAAATTAGCATTTGTTGTCCCTTTCGCTTAGTTTAGTATGTGTTGTTCCTTTTCGCCTAAATTAGCATTTGTTGTCCCTTTCGCTTAGTTTGGTATTTGTTGTTCCTTTCTGCTAGATTAGAATTTTTTGTTCCTTTCATTCACTGTTCGTTTCTCAATTTACAGTACTCAGTTATTTCTTTCCGACAGATTAAATAGTCGTTAATAGATCAGTTTATTAAGCTTTTCCATAGATTCAATTCTTGTTTCTTAATTAGATCAATTCAACAATTCAATTCATGATTTTAAGTACGTTATAGATCAGATTTCAATCATGTTCAGTAAAATATTAGTTTCAGAAGTTTAATGAATGTGTGAGGAACTTGATTGTTGATAAAATCATATTTGCTTTAACTACACGATTTTAACCTCTACGAGCTATCTGTGTAGACTTTGTTGATATTCTTGAAATAAAAGACAAATCCTCGGGTTGATAAATTAATGTTAAACCAAGTTTGTTTTTAGGACATCTTTAGAGCCGAACAATCTGTTTGGATTTCAAATAAAGCCTCTAAAACTATCGGCCCTCCTGGTAAACTAGAAGGCAACACAATGCACAAAATGCACTTTGCAGTCTCACCCGAGATAGATTTAATGGGTGTCTATAATATTCATGTGTTTATAGCCTAGGATTGAGTGCGAGATGTGAGAACTATATATTGAACCACTTATTATAACTTGTAAACACGATACGCTATTAATTGCAGATAAGCAGGAAATATAGAAACACATTCATTAAGCATAAAAGTAACTATGGAAAGACAATAAAGGAATACATGCATTCAATCACATAACACAGATGTTATCATGGTTCACCCCCTCCTGGGATACGTACTCAAAGATATGGCTCTTGTCTCTTTTGTTATAGTATTTCCGCATCTACAATGTCGTGCGTGTTACAATTCTTCTCAGTCAGGTAAGATATATATGAGGTAGACTAGATCGCACCAGGATCCTCAGCCTGTGATCTAAACCTCAAGATCTACCCCCCCTTTTCCCTCTCTAGCTCAACAACTTATAAAAAATAGATCATACAACAAAATATTGCATATCGCAACAAATCATAGATAACTAGCTAAACTCGATAATCTTCTGAATCCCGAACCAAACCCCCTATGATACCCAATTATTGATATTTATATGTTTTTGTCTCTTCAACCATTACAATACATTGCAACAACCCTAACCCTATCGTCATTAGGTCTTTCCTGCATGCGTGTGTGTTGTTATTCCTTCCAGTTGTCGCTTTCCTCATGCATGCTTTCTTTCCCAAAATCATAATTCTTTCTACTTTGGCTTTCTTCCAACAGGCCCCCAACACTGACATGTGGCTCATCCTGAGCCACCCAACATAATTCTTTGATATCCCTGGTGACTACTTGGAACTTCTCTTTGAGCTCTGCTGCATGTGTCTACACCTATGCAGTTTTATCCTTGAGGGTGTCCACTATATGGATGCGATTTTGTTACTGATCAATTATGTGCACTCTTCTTGGGTCTATGCTATATGTGTCTTGGCTTCCTCTGCCTGTGCCAGGACTTTTTCCACCCGCTCTTGAAACAATTTCATTTGAGCCTGACACTCCTTCTTATTTGTTTGTGTAATGGTGAGTTCTTCCTGCAGTTTCTTCATGTCCTACGTCTCTTTGATGCGCTTCATGATGGTCATTGTCTTCTACCTCTGCTTGAGGTTTTGGATAGCTATGCTTATATTTTCTTATTCCTTATCCCACTTCTAGACTTTCTGATCCTCCTCTAGATTTGTCCAAAGTTGTGTTACATTCTCGAACAAGTCAGTTGTTGTGCTAACTTGTCACTCTATCTCTCGTAGTTGTTCTATTGCTTCCTTCTTCCTTTGCTCCTTTACTGCTGGTGGAGTAGTGGGTGGTAGCTGTTCATGAATATTCTCGATCTCCTTATGATATTGATCAATTTCTTGTGCAATCAGATTAATCTTTTTTTTTGTTGTAAGTTCCTCCATCTGCACATTCTTTGGAATTTTCTCATATACTCCTGCGACTTTCTTCTCCAATCTATTCCTGCACTCCCTTTCCTCTTGGGTCTCGAATTTAGCCTACTCACATAATATTTCCAACATGTCTCGCGTATCTGTTTCTTGCTACAATTCGTCTAATTCTGAGCGTTCTCGAGACTGTACCTCATGGTTCACACTAACCTGCAACTTGTGTAGATCCCTGGATGGTATTCGCAGAAATACCAGTTGGATTTGGCTTAAGTCCTTCAAGGGTATCTTCCCCACGATCTCATCCATGCGCAACATACTAGGTGAAATGTGGATTGTTGTGTTTGGCTGCAGTGTCATTTGGACTTGATCTCTCTCTCCTTCTTGCAATATTTCCTCTATCTATGGTGTTGATGGATCTATTCCCATGATGCTTCCTGTTGTTTGTACTTCCCTGATTTTCTTGAGGAGTTTTTGCATATCTACCAACTCCTTTTGAATCCTATCTCTGTGGTGCACAACATTGTCAAAATACTCGGCTAGACAATCCTGGACAATTCAGTCTATCATTTCTCCATCGCCCTCCATGATCGTATACTCTGGAGTTGTTCTTTGTGCCTTCATCATCTTGTGCACTCCTCCTGTTTGCGTGGATGGCCTCTTATTGCCACCTGGTTCTTGTGGGTTGGGACTTGGTGTGGTTCCCTACACTTCCTTAGCTTATTTTTGCTTCACTTGAGCTGGCTGCATTATGTTATTTTTCCCCTTCTGGGTCCTTGACTTAGCTACCCCTTCGTTTGTTTTCTTTGTCTTTGTCTGACCTATCCTCCATTTCTTTGGAACTGGGGCTTCTGGAAGCTGTGTTTCTCCTTGCCCTACCTCTTTTTCTGTTGTCCTTTCCAAAAAATCTTGGGTGAGGACTAGAATCTTCCATTCATCCTCCCAGTCTTTGATCACCATGTCAATGTCTCCCCCTGTGATGCAGTAGCACATTTGTAGCCACTGCTTATCAGGATCCTTCTGCGCCTGTATCCACATCGTATTTCATGTGGTCTTAAAGTTGGCGATGTCCCGATAGTGCATGATAGTCTGTGGTGTGATCCTCCACATGTTGGATATGGCTTCCTACAGGTCACGTAGGTATCCTTCAAATATGGACCCATTCATCCTTTTGTGCCTAGCATCCAATGTGGCTTTCAACAATAAATATCTTGCTCCCTGATTTGGTTTGGGTCTGGTACTGAAAGTTACATATCTTGGTTCCCTCCATCCCATAAAGGTTATTAAGATGATTATCCATAAATAGTGAAACTTTGTTCCTAGATCATGTGCATCCTTGCAGTCATCTAGGAATAAGTTCAAGAGATAGGGTTCCCAACTCACTGTGGTGCCATCGGCGCATTGAGCTCCAACTCCGACAACCCCAGCTGGAACTTCCTCCATGTAGCATTTTCTTAGCAGCTTACAGGCTAAGATTTTTGCACCCATTTGTGTTGCGACATCATTGATCCTCTTGACAATGATTCCTCGTGTCCCCCTGTCCGTACCATAATTCTTCTTCATATCTTCCTTTAGTGCTTTCTCCTTGGATTTTTCTTCAAGAAACTATGCGGGATCCATGCTTCGGGATGGAAACCTTGTTATGTTCACAATAATATCTACGTCTATCGAGATGATCTTGTCTAACCATATGTCCCCTCCACGTGTGAATGCTAACAACTGTTTTATGCACGCACTTGCGTACTGACCTCTACCAAAATGTGGTAGATCCATCAGACCTAAAATCCCTATTTTCTCCAACCTTGTTGCCCATCAGAGTGGCTGATCAATCGGTTCCCCAACCAGATTTATGCCCACAGTCTGTAAGTATACTCTCTTTGCAAATTCCAAAAACTTATCTTGGTCTACTACATTGTGGTCTGAGTATTTTATCTTTTCAATCTGCCCTATTAAGCCTGATTCCACTCGTACCCCATCTGGTATATGCGGTAGAATGAGGGTAGTGATGGGTTGCTTGCGAGGTGACCCAGGTACCTGTTGTTTATATTTCTTCATTGGTGGATGGCTCGAGGTTCCAACAGATCCTGGTTTTCCCTCGGAATATCATTCTAGCCAACCTGTGACATCCTCTATTGTTCCTTCTGGTGGGTGGTCTGATACGGTGGTTTGAGACTCATCTGGATCGACCACTGCTTCCTTATTCGTCGACATTCTATTGCCTCTCAGAGTTGCTTCGGTGTTATCTGGTTGCGCCTCCTTCAGGGTTTCTACGTCTTGGTTTTTTTTTTCCTGTACCTCTATTGGACTATCTATATTCATGCCCTCCAGTGTTGGTTGTTGGGTTTATTCCACTATAGGTGTGGGGTTCACCGGTATTGTGTCTAGGGATGGGATTTCATCGACATTAATGTTCTTCGACGACTATTTTTTTCCTTCTTCCAATTGTACTCGTGACCTGGTTCTAACTCTGGGTTGTTTGGCACTCTTGCTTTCTTCTGCATACTTTGGTGGTGCCATGGTGGTGAATGTCGAATGTTTGTTGAGTTTGAATGGTCTTTGTGACCTCTGTGAACTCGACTCTGTACTCCTTAACCTCTATCTCTCTTTGTCTGTTCTCCTTTCACAAATGGACTCTTTTCTCCCACATTCATGTGTTGTATGGGCTTCGTATGAATCTTGTCAAGAATGCTTCCTTAATTATGGGTTCAATGCACCTCTGTCTCTTTCATACTTTCCATTAATCTGCCTTGTCGATTCTAGTTGTTGTGATTAATGTGGACTCCCATTGGTCCTTTCTGTCATTTAATCCCATATACCTCTGTCTTTTCATACTACTTTTGTCGTCTTTTCATTTCCCCCTTGTTTCCCTTTTTCCCCAGTCGTTATCTTGATCCTCACCGAGTTTGCTTTTCTAAGTATGCATGTAACTATTTCTTCTTTCGGCGCACTGCACCTCTATTGGTTTTGTTTTAATTATCCTATTGGTATCATTTTTTTATTTTTATATTTTTTTTACTGCGCGGTGGGTAGTCGACTGTCGTTGTATAGCTTCAGTCGGTTTTCGTTGATCATCCCTCTAAGTTATGTGCCTGATAAGTCTTTCAACTGTAATACTCCTCCATCTGTAATAGTTTTTACTTCGCATGGTCCTAGCCAATGCATTCAAAGCTTTCCTGGGTGTTGAAATGATTTGCTGTCATACATCAGTACTAGATATCATTCCTTGAAGGTTTTCTTCTTGATGTGTCTATCGTGCCAAGATTTTTGCCTTGCTTTCTGAACTTGTTGATGAAACCCTGCTAATATCTCGTCTTCCTCCATGGTCATTAACTAATTTATCCACTCATTTACTACACCTCATTCTGTCATATGTGTGATTGTTTCTACGTGCAAGCTGGGTACTAAAAATTCTAATGGCACCACTGCTTCTTGGTCGTAGACCAATTTAAATGGTGTGTGCCTTGTCAACATTTTTCACGTAGTCCTATAGGCCAATAAAAGTGTTGGTACTTTGAGGTCCTAGTCATCTCTGTTGACGTAACAGATCTTGGTCAGTGCATTCTCCAATATTTTGTTAAATGCTTCCACTGTGCCATTTTCCTGTGGGTGATATGGTGTGCTCTTATGATGATGGTATTCAAACTCTTCAGTCATAGCGTGGATGGTGTTGTTTATGAAGTGTGTTCCTTGGTTTCTCATCAAAAATCTTGGGCACCCAAATCGAGTGATTACTTGTTCAAATAGGAAGTGTGTTGTTGTTTCTACGCTGCAATCCTTCATGGGTGCGGCTTCCACCCATCTTGTTAGGTACTCTGTCGCCGTGATAATGTACCTAGCTCCTGTACTTTTTGTTGGTGGGTTGATTGGTCCCACAAATTTGATTGCCCACTTATCGAATGCCTGCAAAGTTATTTGTGGTTGTAATGGCATCTAGTCCCTTCTGTTGGATTATACTACCCTTTGACAGACATCGCATCTTTGACAGTACTCCTTCGAGTCTCTATGAATCGTCGGCCACCATAGTCCTATGCGTAATACCTTCTGCGCGATATCTTTTCCTGTGTAATGTCCTCCTACTATTCCCTCATGGGATTCTGTTAAGAATATTGGTCTTTTGTGCTCTAACACGTACCTTCTCAAGATGTTATCTGGGCCCATTTTTTATAAGTGTCCTATGATCAGTTGATAGTATACAACCCAGACTACCAGGTTTTTCATCTACACGGTGTTGTATTCCTGTGGTGCAGTGCCTGTGCTCAAGTACTGAATAATATATGTGAATTATTCATCAACGACCTCAATTGATAATAACTATGCATCTGGGAAGTTGTCTTCTAAATTTGTAGGTTCTTCTCCATTTGTGACTCTTGATAGAGGGGAAAGTCCTTCATTCAATTTTTGTGGCTTGACTATTACTTCAAATTCAAATTCTTGAAATATCAATAACCATCGACAGATTCTCCCCCCCAAAACTGGCTTGTTGACTAGGTATTTCAAAGCTGAGTGATCTGTGAACATCTTAAAGAGTTTTCCCAATAAGTAGTGTCTGAACTTTTGCAGTGCGTAGACCATAGCAAGGCCTCGTCCCTCTGTGGTGTTGTAGTTCTATTATTATTTTGATAGTTTTCTTCTTGCAAAGGCTATGGGATGATCCAAATCTCCCTCTCCTGGTTGTGCCAAGATAGCTCCAAGTGCTATGGAAGATGCATCTACATGCACGTGGAATGTCGTCTCCCAGTTTGGAAATACTAATATTGGTGTGGTGACCATATTTTCCTTAAGGGTATCCAAACCATGTTGACACTTGTCGTTCCACTGAAACTTTGTATCTTTTCTTAACAGTTTTTCCATTGGCGCGGTAATCTGTGCATACCCTTTGATAAATTTCCTATAGTATCCTATATGTCCCAACGTTTCTCTTAGCTGACGTACTGTTTTTGGTGGTGGTAAGTTAATAATTACTGCAATATTTGCAAGATCTACTAATAAACCTTTTTTTCATACTATATGGCCCAATAGTATCCCAAACGATGTTATGAATATGCATTTCTTTATGTTCAGTGATATCTGACACTGCCTACATCTCTCTAACATCATTCGTTAGACTTCTACATGGTCCTTCAACAAACTATAGACTGTCCAATCATCCAGGTATACTTCACGAAACTGGTGGATGAATTCCCTAAACACGACGATGAATACTCTGGAGAATATTGTTGGTGCATTCTTTAGTCCAAATGGCATGACTGTGTATTGGTAGGATCCCCATTTGGTCGCAAATGTGGTTTTGTATCTGTCTTTCTGTGTTATCTTAATCTAATGGTAGCCTGAGAATCCATCAGTGAATGAGTAAGCTTCATGTCCGCCTACGTTCTCTAGCGCTTCATCCGTGAAAGGTGTAGGGAACGAGTCATGTAGGCATGCATCATTCAAATTCAAGTCGATGCATATCCTTATCCCTCCTTATTTCTTGTCCTTCACTACCATAGGGCTTATCCATTCTGATTCTTCGAATGGTTCTATGATGTCGGCTTTGAGCATCCTATTGATCTCATCTTTGACTTTCTTCTTATATACTGGCTTCATTTTGTATGGTTATTGTCTGATTGATCTCTCCTAGCTCTCCTTCTATACCCTTCATCTCTGTAAGTGTTGTGGGAAACAGGTCATTGTATTCGTGCAATAACTCTGTTATGCTTTCCACTATTTTCTCATCCCAGTAATATCCAATGCTGGCCATTTTGGGATTCTCAACTGTCCCAATGTTGACTTTCTTTACCTTGACCGGTGTGGAAATAAATTATGATTCTATAGGTGGTCCCTCCACTTATCTTTTGCCTTTTTCTTCTTTGGTCTGAATATCACATGGATCATCTTCATCTGGTGCTTCCTCTTGCACATGGTAACATGACAACAATTCTTTGACTGTCTATTTGTTTTGTTGTTGTTCTTTTGTGATAAGTTCTACTTCTGGTTATTTGATGAATATCACTTCTCTTATCTGTTTAAGAGTGGATACCATGTTGGGGTTCTCATGCTCGAATGAGAAAGTTACAACAAAATTATGTTGCAATGTCATCTAGGTCACAGTTCCTTTGCTCAATTCTTGGTCTGTATACCAGTTCGTTGGTATTCCCTCTAGGGTGTGTATAAAATGATGAGGCCATTCCTCTAGGGGTGTCATTTTCCACAACATTCTGCACTCCTCCAAGTGTTCCGCTAGTGCCCCTTGTCCATCATACTTCTGTTGCTTGTTGTTTTTTTGTTCTGCGTCAAACCTTATGCTCAGTAACCGCTTACATTGGTACCAATCTGTGATCATCTCTTTGTGCGTGCCCCACCATATTTCTGGTGTGGCCTTGAGTGCTATATCAAGTGCTAACAGTCTCTGATTCTCTAAGACTTCATCTTCATACTATGCCAAGAATGTTTATAAATCATTTATTCCATGGAAACTGGGTGGTTCCCTTATCTCTGTGCCTACCCATCTTATTGTGTGGTTTATTCGTGCACATTTTCTGATGGAAACTTCATGTATCCTTTGTTTCTAGTTCTCTAAAATGATATCTGAGTCTGATGCACATGAAGTAATGCTTTGCCAACTGAGTATCCCATCTGTAGTTGGGTTTATGTAATCCTCATCGCGCGTAGTTGTTCTGTACAACTGGTTGATTTCCTCTAAGTCTAAGCAAGTAGGTTCTACAAACATCTTCCCTTTTGATGGGTCTAATGGCGCGATGACCTTGTATTCTCCAAACAAATGTCATTTTCTTCGTCTTGAGATTGATTATGGCCTGGTTGTCAAATTCCCAATCCAAACTACGTAACATTGGATATGGTTTTGTGCCATCCATTATTTCAATGACTTCAAAATATGCTTTAGTGCGCATTCCATCCAGGTCTATTGTCACTCCTTTTAGTCTACCAATTGGTAGGACTCTATGTTGGTTTGCTAGTTTCAATTGAACATGTGAAAATCCTAATATGGGATCTCCCATTCATTGCCATGTCTTCTTTGGTAATACATTAACTTCAAATCCTATATCTAGTATGATATCTCCCATATTGAAATATCTGATGTTGGAATTCAGTCTGAACTCCCTACTAGTTCTTCTTCTTGTATGTAGGTGATTGACTATTTTTTGTTCTAGTTTTCCTTATGTCTCAATGCTACATTTTTATAATATGTTTTGCAATATTTTGACAGATGATGGATCATTCAATACTTTTACACATGATTGCAAAAATCCTTTGATTGTACTTACTTGTCCCATGGGTTGCATTTCGTTGGTATGATCCAATAGCGGAGGCATCTCATATTCTAGTGCTTCCTTGTTTTGTTTTTCAATTGATGTCGATGCCATGTCTTCTTTCTAAAATTCTTTTATGACTTCCTTAAATATTGTCTTCTCATTATGTGCGTTGAACTGTTTCATTGGTTCAGTGTTCTTCTTCACCCATTGGTTTTGTACTAGCTCTTGTCGGACTGCGTCGTTTCCTATTTTAGATCCTCCATGAGTGACGATGTTGATGTTTTGTCCTTCATCCCTTGCTTCAGCTATAATCAACTGAACATTATGGTTGTTTTGATTCCTTTTTTCCTGAATCTTTACTAGTAGTGTCAGACATTCCTCTGTATCATGGTTCGATGCATGACAATACATGCATGTTTCTAGTAGAAGTGGGCATTCCCTTGCATAATGTCTCGGTTGTTGACAATTGTGACATACCATCAGTCCTCTACCTTGTCTGAAACCTCTCATGGCTCATCCTCCATCTTTGTAGCCTGCTCGATCTCCTCTCGGTGCATTATACTAAGGCGCCTAATTGTACTGCATGGTATTGTACTGAGGTTGTGTTGTGTTTTATTGCGGCTGTGTGTTATTATATGGTTGTTGTGCAATATTATATTGTTGTTGTGTAGTGTTGTATGGAGTTGGAACTTGATTAAACTGTGGTTCAGCTTGCCCAAACATCATTTATTCCTGCACTCTATATGCATCTGATGTTCTCTCTCTCATCAGCTCCATGGTTCTACAATCTCTGTCTTTGTGGCCCATTGACTTGCAAAAATCACAATATGAACTCTTTGGGACTGTCTAGTATTTCTGCATCATCGTGCAGTGATAAGGATCGTGACCCGGTTTCTTGCATATTTCACACCATAATCCTCCTGTTGGTAATGGATTTGGAATTCCTGTTGCCTTATATTGCGTGAATGTCAGACATTCATTTTTGTGGTGTCCTTTCGTCCTTCATGTAGTACACCAAACGGCTTCTCGTTTGTCCTTACTCTTATTCTGATTTAGCTGAAACGTTAAGTTCTTCAAATCCTCCTTCAGTTCTTCGATAACTGGGTTTGTTTGTTGATATTGGTTTTCTTCCATTTGCAGGGCTTCATGCAGAGCCTCTTCCTACATATGAAACTTTTGTTGTCGCAATGGGTATTTTAAGTGTGGTAGTAGTGAATTGATGAACATGTGTCTATGTTTCATATCGGTCATGAGATACTTCAACTTTCCTTTTAACCACTTGAATCGCTGGTCAAATTCCCAAACAGATTCTCCTGGTTTCTGTCAAATTTCGATCATCTGATTCATGTATTGATCCTCTGAATTCAGTTTCTAGAACTCATTTATCAATATCTTCTTAATATCTGTCAGTGTCCTTGTCATCCCAGGTGCACTGTTTGCGTATAGATTCATGTACCAGTCTAGTGCGTGGTCTCTTAACGTAATATCTAACTATGCAATTTTGGTATCTTCATCAGTGATCTGTTTTGCTTCCCATATCTTTGCACAAATGAACAAGTGTTTTTTAGGGTCTTTTGCTGCTTCTCCTCGAAATTCTAGTAACTTGATGGTGGGATCGTGTTCTACCATTATGAATAATGAACTAATACCTCTGTGCGGTGTATATACCTGACTAGTGTTTCCTGAAATTTCTCCTCCAGTTGTTGTTCCTTATGTAGATGTACTTCCTGTTGTCTGAATGCTTCTGAACTTTGGTTTTCTAAACGGTGGCGTTCTCTTTGGTGTATTATTTGCACATGGGGTTATGGGTTACACACAAACATTAATATGGATTGGATTGCTACCTTATCTTCGTGTTTTTGGACCTCTTGTCTTCCTCTCATATGTTGCATGCAGGATTTCCTCAATCTTATCCACAGCCCCGAGATCCTCTACCTCTTCCTCATCACTTGCCAAGCCTTCCCTCACGACTACGACTTTATTCTTGGTATTCACCTTGTATTGGTAGGGTACTCTGCTACGCATCTTTCCAGTTGTCACCAAGATCCACTTGACCTAGTTGTCGTCCATCATGATCGGGTCTAAGGGTTCCTCCTTTCCATTATCCTTTCCTCCTTCCATTTCTCCTCTTTCTGTCAATGCTTCCCCCCTTCCCCCATGCATGCAAGGAATTTTAGTTGTCTGACCCCATTGTCATTACACCTTTGTTGTATAGTAGTATATTAATGGAAGTATACATCGATCTAATGTACCTTCCTCGAGATCCTTGTAGAAAATCTTGCTCCACTACACTGTATGACTTTGTTGTGTCTACTACAAACTCTGTTATAAATCTTGCCACAATACTATCAAGCCAAAAATTTCACCTGCTGTAACTACTCAATATATACCGAATTCCACTCTAACTCTCGAATCCGGTTCATTGCATTGTTATCCTTCAAACTTAGTATCCACTCCTGCAATAAGTGTGGAAAATCGTAGAAAAAGACTTCATGCAGATCAGTAAACACGTATTTCTCAATATATTTGCGGGGTGTTATTCTATGGTTTATGTTATCTTTCTGTGCAGACTCCAACTCTTTTTTTCTTAGCCAATTTTTGATCTCTGCTTTTGTGGGATTCCACGGTCTCAACATCCCCTTCTAGAGGCTCATTTATCTTTTCTTTTCTTTACTCTTCTCTTTCTCAACTTATCTCATCTACTCAATCCACTCTTGTTCCTACCAACGAAAATGAAACCATTTCTTGGTTAAATTATTAATCTTCTTCTATTATGTCTGAGTTTATTGACCTAGGGTTCATGTATGTTTAGGTTTCCAACAAAGCCTCTAAAACTATCGGCCCTCCTGGTAAACTAGAAGGCAACACAATGCACATAATGCGTTGCACAGTCTCACCCAAGATAGCTTTAATGGGTGGATGTAATACTCATGTGTTTACAGCCTAGGATTGAGTGTGAGATGTGAGAACTATATATTGAACCACTTATTATAACTTGTAAACACGATATACTGTTAATTTTGGATAAGCAGGAAATATAGAAACTCATTCATTAAGAATAACAGTAACTACTGAAAGACAATAAAGGAATACATGCATTCAATCACATAACATAGATGTTACCATGGTTCACCCCCTCCTGGGATACGTCCACAAATATTTGGCTCTTGTCTCTTTTATTATAGTATTTTCGAATCTACAGTGTCGCGCGCATTACAATTCTTCTCAGTCGGGTAAGATCTATATGAGGCGGAATAGATCACACTGGGCTCCTTAGCCTGTGATCCAACCCTCAATATCTACCTCCCCTTCATCCTCTCTAGCTCAACAACTTATACAAAATAGATCATACATTAAAATATTACATATCACAACAACTCATAGATAACTAGCTAAACTCGATAATCTTCTTAATCCCGAACTGAACCCCCTATGATACCTAAGTATCGATATTTATATGTTTCTAGCTCTTAATCAATTACAATACGATGCAAAAAACCTAACCCTAACATCGTTAGGTCTTCCCCGCATATATGAGTGTTGTTCTTCCTTCTAGCTTTCGCTTTCCTCGTGCATGTTTTCTTTCCCAAACTCATCTTTCTTTCCGCTTTGGCCTGCTTCCAACATACACCCTATGAAACCTACCGTCACAAGTGAAATATCTTTGTATGAACATCAACAACTTATCATAGGGCTCTAACACATATTCCCTAGGAATGGTGGATCCTATCTTTTGATTTTTGTATTTAGGATTAAGGAAATCAATATAAAATGTGGAATCCAAAGGCATACCTTTAAACCATCTTTCCCCTAGGATTGATATCTCTATAGAAAAAATTATTGACTCCTCTAACACTAGGACTATGACCCCAACAATTATTTTCTGGACACCATTGTAGCTTAGGGATAACTCCCTTGTCAGTTGTTGGTTATATCCTTGATTTTTCTCATAGAATCTAATGCATTCGACCTTCTCAAAAGAAACTCTGAATGTAGGGTCTGTGTTATCCAAGTTGAGGCTCTGTGGCTCATGCCTCAACATATTCCCTCCTCTATGCTTATGTTTCTCCTGTGATGTCATGGATGAATGAATAACTTTGCAGCGTGGATGTGATCCTGTGGTAGCGGAAAAGATGCTCAATACCTAACGGGTAAGCTTGCGCAACAGGCTTAACAAGGCTATGGTTTGTTTCAAAATAGCATGAGAGCTTCACCGAGTGATAGGGAAGTGAATTAACAGGTTATCAATGCGTGATTGGTTAGGTTTCACATGTTTTTACCACAACTGGTGACTGGTTATGAGGTGAGGAGAAAATATCTAAGCATTGGGATTTTTGTAGCCAGGGGTTTGCGTAGCAGGGGAGTCTTCATAGGAGATGCGTAGCGCAGAACAAGGTTTTGTAGAAGACGTTTATTGGATCTTTCCCGAGGGGAAATAAACTAGTTCGTAGGCCAAACAATCATGCAAATGGGAGAAGGATGATGGATAAATATATAAGACTTGATGTGAATAGGTTTGAGAGGGAAAAGGTACACACTTGAGCTGAAAAGGCCTCTTGCATCATTCAAGTGAATTGTGAAACGCTCCTATTTTTTATCTTTCCAAGGTACATATGCCATGAATAGCCATCAAACCACTTGTACTAACACCTTTTATGTAATTATGCCCGCAAATGATGCTTTGACAAGACTTTACCTTTTAAACTTATGACTTGGATATGACTTAGACTCAATAAAAGTACCTTGAAAAAATATTTCAAGATGACAAACCACCTATGGACCCTCTAAATGACTTCTTCATCTTGATATAATTTAATGGCATGTACAAACCATTGACTCAACTTTGGAATTCCTTGGTCTTCCCAAGACCATGGCATGACTTTTCAAACCATAGACAAATTCTAAAATTTACCCTAAAAATATTGATGTTAACATCTGGCTCCAATGGGGATGTTATCCTTCCAGTGAGGTAGCAAAGAACAACAGACCAAGTGCCTGACCACTCGGCTTTATTTGACTCAAAAAATATAAACTGACAAACAAACTTATTGACAAGACTTTCTTGACACAAATTTGACGAAACTCAACATAAACTTAGGGCCTTCACTTCAAGCTTCAATTTTATGTTGATTAATGACTTCAAATGCTTCATCTAAAAAATAAAATGGTTATTTACAATGAAATGGAAAGACTGGAAATTTTTAAGCAAGATAGTATTTGAGAAACCTTCCATTCACATGTCCTCCACCAATGAGATCTACATTGAGCTCCTGCAAAAAATAAGCATTGTTCCCATGGTATGCAACAATCTTGAATGGTCCCAGCCAAAGATGGTCAAACTTCCCATGCTTCCCTCTGTCTCCATTCCTTGCATCCCACTTCAGCACCAAATCATCCACCTTGAAATCATTCTCCTTAGTATGTATGTCAAAGGCTCTTTTCATTTTGTTTTGATGTAGTTGTGAGTTGTTAAAGACTTGTTCTCTCATTTTTTGAACATGGATTAATTGATTTATCCTCCTTTGAGCATCATTTGGTTCAACTTCTTGTTCTTGCAACTGTCTCATTACTGGCAGTCCTAATGAGGTAGGAAAAACTGTCTTTGTACCATATACAATCTGAAAGGGTGATGTAGAAATAGAACTTTTGGTGGTGATCCTATCATCCCATAGTGCATAGATAAGATTCTTGTGACAAGCTTTCTTGTTTTCTTGCAGAAGCTTCTTAATAATTCTGGTCAAGATTTTGTTGGATGACTCAGAAAACCCATTACCCTATGGGTAATAAGTTGTTGAATGGAAAAGAGTTATATTATAGTCACTGCAAAATTTCTCCATTCTTTTGGACTTGAATTTTGTTTGCATTATCAATAATTATCTTAACTGGACAACCAAATCTAGACAAAATATTGCTTTCTAAAAATTGAATGATAACAGTATCAGTAGCTTTCCTTGTGGGGACTACTTCGATCCATTTGGTGAAGTAGTATGTGGTTGTCAATATCCACCTATGTTGAGATGAGGATGGTGGATGGATCTCTCCTATAAAATCAAGGCCCGATTGCCTAAATGGTTCTTCAATAGAGATAGATTTTAAAGGTAAGGGATGCAACTTTCTTTTTCCATAAAAAATTTGGCATTCATGACAGGTTGAAACTTCCTTGTACACATTAGAAAAATTACTAGGCCAATAGAACCCTGCCCTTAGTATTTTATGCACATTGGTCTTCCAATAATGGTGCCCTCCACATTCACCTTTGTGAAACTCTTTGATAGATTTTTTCACTTCTTCCTCTAGAAAACAATTTAGCAAGATCCCACCTAGATCTTTCCAATACAGAGAGTGGTCTATAATGTAAAACTTTGTTTCTTTCAACTTCAAAAATCTGGCTTTGGTTTTTCTTAATTTAGGAGGAGATTGTAAATTTATTAATACATAAATAATATCAGCATACCATGGAGAATCAAGGAATTTTTGAGATACCTTTGGGACTGCTTCTTCTCCTGAATTTGCTGACAAATCAGTAATGAAATTAATTCCCAAGACCTCACAATTGGACTGTGCCATCATATTTTCAAGTCCCTAACCTTTAATCAGCTTTGTAGGTTTTATCTCTAGGTCATACTCCAACAATACAACTATCCATTTTCCCCTTCTTCCTTTAGGATCCGGCTGAGTCAAAATGTCTTTCATAGAATTGCTAGGCACATAAGCAATGATATGGGAATGCAATATATAAATTATGAATTCTTTGATTTCCTTCATAAATTCATATGCATGCTTTTCCACGATGCCATACCTTAATGGAGAATATCATAGAGTCCTGTTGTAATAGGGTATGGGAATTTCAAATTTGTGCTCATATTTTTGCAAAAAAACACTAGCAATTGTGTGTTCTAAAGCAAAATAAAACAAGGTAAAGTCTTTTTGTAAAAATTGGACTGGCCAACACTGGAGCTTTGGTCAGTGCCACTTTAATATCTTCAAAATACTTCCTAGCTTCAGGAGTCCATTTTTTCTCAATTTCTTTCCTGAGCATGTTAGTGATATACTTTAAGATTTCATCCAAGTTAGGGATAAACCTTCTCAAAAAATTTACTCTTCCTATGAAAGCTTGTACCTCCTTCTTGCTCTTGGGTGTGCCAATATTCAGAATTTCATCTACTCTGGTGGGGTATATATTTATCCCTTCCTTTGAAATGATGTGACCAAGAAATTTTCCCTCTTCCATTCCAAAATTGGACTTTTTTGGATTCAATGAGATGTCAAACCTCCTACATTTATAAAAAACTCTTCTTATATGTTTAATATGTTCATCATCAGAATATATAAACACAATGATATCATCTAAGTAAATGACAATAAACTTATATTTCCCATCAACAAAGGATATATCCATGTCCCTTTGGATGGTTTCCCCTGCATTCATAAGCCCAAAGGGAATTTTGGCATACATGAAGGTGCCCTAAGGTGTTGTAAAAGTTGATCATCAGGATGCACCATGATTTGGTTGTATCCAGAGGAACCATCAAGCATTGATATTTAATTAGATCCAACCACCTTCTGCAGAGTGTAATCCATCTTAGGAAGTGGATAATTGTCTTTGAGAGACACCTTATTTAGATTCCGAAAGTCTACACACAACCTGATCTCACCACTTTTCTTCCTGACATGAATTAGGTTAGCCACCCACTTGGAAAATCTTAAGGACACTATAATTTTGGCATCAAGAAACTTCCTTACCTCCTTTTAAATAAATGGAAGAAACAAAGGATTAATTCTTCTCAACTTTTGCTTGAAAGGTTTATGATCATCCTTGATTGGAATTACATGTTGAATTACCTTAGTATCATAGACCTTTAAATCCTCATAACTCCATGCAAAGACATCAGGGAAATATTTCATTATGCTGATATACCTCTATTTAATTTCTAGACTAAGTGTCTTGGATAGTTTGATGATATTAGTATCTTTCTGAGTCCCAATGTTGAAATATTCTATGTCATCGCCATTTGCAATGATTTTAGGATTTTTGGCTACATCGTTGTTGTCAAAAATATTTTCCAATGGGACCAAACCCTTGGGAATGATGTTATTTTTTATCTACACTATATCTCTACCAACAATTTGATTTTAAAAATAGTCATCATTTGTGAACATAGCTGCATCTTCTTCCTCTTCACAACAATACTCATCATCAATATTTGAATTGGTAAATTCATCACTCATCTCAAGGAATCTTTCTACATGTTTGTCATCTTCAAATATTTTCCAATATTTAATGTTGTTAGGTACTTCTGCCCTATGCTTGACTTCAATTTCATACTTTTTGTTAGGAAAAATTGGAATTTTGAAAACATAGGCTAAAGTAGCTAGAGCATCAACAATTAGATTTTGTCCCCTAGGAATCACTGATAAATTGTATTATGAAAAATCTTCAAGAAAATTTAGTACTATATTCCTATATTCCCTCAATATAGGATGCTTTGAATGATATATACCCTTTACCTGATTTATGACAAGCTCAAAATCCCCATGTACAACTATCCTCCTAGCACCCAACTATTTCAAAGTCTTCAATCCCAAAATCAGTGCCTCATATTCAACCATGTTATTGGTGCAATCAAAAAAAAATTTGCAAGAACAAAGTTTTGTACCTATCTTGGGAGGGATAATCCACACACCAGATCCTACTCCTTCTTTTCTAGTAGCTCCATCAAACTTCATGTTCCACATATCATCCTCAAGTGTTTTCATGATCTATAATTTTCTTTTTTTGATGATCAAATTTGTCTTTGATGGTCATAATAGTCTTTGGCTCCTCCTCTTCAAATCTCAACTCATTATAGAAAATAGAAGAATCAACCTCAGTATCTACATTGTAAATAGGATGGTTGTTTGGATGGGATTTGATACTCACCATGTAATTGAGCACTACTTCTCTGTGCAACCTCATTTCTTGGCCAAAAACAGGGATAGTATCATATGACATATCAATTTGCAAATTCCCTTTTAACTTTGCAACCCATGATCTAGATAACAACATGCCAAATTTAGGAGGGATGTTAGCAACAACGACATCCATGATCAGATTTTTTGATGGAATTTGGGACAATGGTACAACCAGATCTTTGATTAAACCCAAGCAATTTCACCTTCCTTGAGTCAAAGGAGAAAATATCCTTGTAAGGCCTTGTAATATCTAGACCCAACTCATCCATGACTACCTTGGGCATCATATTATGGGATGCTATTGAATCTAACATATCATTATGTAAGGTCATGTCATGAATTTTAAGACTAACATAGAAAGGGGGGACATCATCAACATCACCATTCTCCTCCACATTTGGGCCAAACAAGATAACAGGGTGATCATCTTGGAAATTTAAGGTGTCAGAAGCTTCTTCCATCTTGATCATATTAATGATCTGATTTCTATATTCACTATTTTTAATCATCTCATTGAATGGAACATAAATTTTGATTTTATCCATTTCACTTTCAAAATTAAAA
>SNQJ01S0053150.1:62076-89011 GCA_010110895.2 Picea sitchensis
GAGTCCATTTTTTCTCAATTTCTTTCCTGAGCATGTTAGTGATATACTTTAAGATTTCATCCAAGTTAGGGATAAACCTTCTCAAAAAATTTACTCTTCCTATGAAAGCTTGTACCTCCTTCTTGCTCTTGGGTGTGCCAATATTCAGAATTTCATCTACTCTGGTGGGGTATATATTTATCCCTTCCTTTGAAATGATGTGACCAAGAAATTTTCCCTCTTCCATTCCAAAATTGGACTTTTTTGGATTCAATGAGATGTCAAACCTCCTACATTTATAAAAAACTCTTCTTATATGTTTAATATGTTCATCATCAGAATATATAAACACAATGATATCATCTAAGTAAATGACAATAAACTTATATTTCCCATCAACAAAGGATATATCCATGTCCCTTTGGATGGTTTCCCCTGCATTCATAAGCCCAAAGGGAATTTTGGCATACATGAAGGTGCCCTAAGGTGTTGTAAAAGTTGATCATCAGGATGCACCATGATTTGGTTGTATCCAGAGGAACCATCAAGCATTGATATTTAATTAGATCCAACCACCTTCTGCAGAGTGTAATCCATCTTAGGAAGTGGATAATTGTCTTTGAGAGACACCTTATTTAGATTCCGAAAGTCTACACACAACCTGATCTCACCACTTTTCTTCCTGACATGAATTAGGTTAGCCACCCACTTGGAAAATCTTAAGGACACTATAATTTTGGCATCAAGAAACTTCCTTACCTCCTTTTAAATAAATGGAAGAAACAAAGGATTAATTCTTCTCAACTTTTGCTTGAAAGGTTTATGATCATCCTTGATTGGAATTACATGTTGAATTACCTTAGTATCATAGACCTTTAAATCCTCATAACTCCATGCAAAGACATCAGGGAAATATTTCATTATGCTGATATACCTCTATTTAATTTCTAGACTAAGTGTCTTGGATAGTTTGATGATATTAGTATCTTTCTGAGTCCCAATGTTGAAATATTCTATGTCATCGCCATTTGCAATGATTTTAGGATTTTTGGCTACATCGTTGTTGTCAAAAATATTTTCCAATGGGACCAAACCCTTGGGAATGATGTTATTTTTTATCTACACTATATCTCTACCAACAATTTGATTTTAAAAATAGTCATCATTTGTGAACATAGCTGCATCTTCTTCCTCTTCACAACAATACTCATCATCAATATTTGAATTGGTAAATTCATCACTCATCTCAAGGAATCTTTCTACATGTTTGTCATCTTCAAATATTTTCCAATATTTAATGTTGTTAGGTACTTCTGCCCTATGCTTGACTTCAATTTCATACTTTTTGTTAGGAAAAATTGGAATTTTGAAAACATAGGCTAAAGTAGCTAGAGCATCAACAATTAGATTTTGTCCCCTAGGAATCACTGATAAATTGTATTATGAAAAATCTTCAAGAAAATTTAGTACTATATTCCTATATTCCCTCAATATAGGATGCTTTGAATGATATATACCCTTTACCTGATTTATGACAAGCTCAAAATCCCCATGTACAACTATCCTCCTAGCACCCAACTATTTCAAAGTCTTCAATCCCAAAATCAGTGCCTCATATTCAACCATGTTATTGGTGCAATCAAAAAAAAATTTGCAAGAACAAAGTTTTGTACCTATCTTGGGAGGGATAATCCACACACCAGATCCTACTCCTTCTTTTCTAGTAGCTCCATCAAACTTCATGTTCCACATATCATCCTCAAGTGTTTTCATGATCTATAATTTTCTTTTTTTGATGATCAAATTTGTCTTTGATGGTCATAATAGTCTTTGGCTCCTCCTCTTCAAATCTCAACTCATTATAGAAAATAGAAGAATCAACCTCAGTATCTACATTGTAAATAGGATGGTTGTTTGGATGGGATTTGATACTCACCATGTAATTGAGCACTACTTCTCTGTGCAACCTCATTTCTTGGCCAAAAACAGGGATAGTATCATATGACATATCAATTTGCAAATTCCCTTTTAACTTTGCAACCCATGATCTAGATAACAACATGCCAAATTTAGGAGGGATGTTAGCAACAACGACATCCATGATCAGATTTTTTGATGGAATTTGGGACAATGGTACAACCAGATCTTTGATTAAACCCAAGCAATTTCACCTTCCTTGAGTCAAAGGAGAAAATATCCTTGTAAGGCCTTGTAATATCTAGACCCAACTCATCCATGACTACCTTGGGCATCATATTATGGGATGCTATTGAATCTAACATATCATTATGTAAGGTCATGTCATGAATTTTAAGACTAACATAGAAAGGGGGGACATCATCAACATCACCATTCTCCTCCACATTTGGGCCAAACAAGATAACAGGGTGATCATCTTGGAAATTTAAGGTGTCAGAAGCTTCTTCCATCTTGATCATATTAATGATCTGATTTCTATATTCACTATTTTTAATCATCTCATTGAATGGAACATAAATTTTGATTTTATCCATTTCACTTTCAAAATTAAAAGGAGATGGGGATTTTTCTACCTCTTTGATGAATGCTTCCTTTCTTGCCTCAAGTATTTTATTTGGGGGTTCTTCTTTGAATTTTCCTTTCTCCATTGCATCCTTTGTTGAATTGTCTTTCTTAGGTTGACTTGAGGAAGGTGTATTGATCTGAAGTTCCCTTGTAAGATTTCCCTTTAGGGGGTTTACAGGTACCTTTTTATTCTGTGGTTATACTGTTTCTGAAGTTGCATTATAGCATTTTGATATCCCTTCTTAAACTTTTTTGTTTCCAATGACAACATATCATCATCATCCTGCATAAAATTATCATTTGCATCCATAAACTGATGATCACTTTTATGACGGTTATTATCTACTTGTGTTGCATGTACATATGTGTTTTTCATATTTTAAATGAGTTTTTTGAAGAAATTCATGATAAAATGGTATGATCGGCACAAGGTACATATAATTCATGTTTAATGATTGTATCAAGTATAATTTATCATGTTTTATGATTTCCAAGAGCTAATTCATGTTTTTCTAGTGTTACAGGGAAAAAACGCACTATGTTTCTAGTTCTGACACTTGATCTGACACTCCTTCCAGTACTCGTTCCGGCACTTGATACGACACTCCGTCCAACACCTCTTCTTGCACAAAAATGTAGGGTGACTTGGCGGTTATGGTATTCGTAGCCAGTGATGGTAAAATCGGGCACGTGGGTTTTGTTCATAATTGTCCCCTCTAGCTACTGAGCTCCAGACAACTTAGTTTCAGTTGTTCAAAGAGAGCAATTATTGGTTCGCTCGGTTTTGACAGTTAGGGCATCATTAATGAAATTTACCAATTTTAGAAGTGGTTCTAACCTCTTGTGGTCGACCACTTGGCATGTAAACATTATAAATACCACTAGGATGATCAGAAGATTGTTAACTAAGTAGAAGAGCCAATGTATTAGAGACAAATTCATTTTTTCTCTGTTTTGAGTTTTTACATTGCCAGATTATGCCAGAACTGCATTTTTGGGTTTTTATGGTGAATTCGACCTGCTGAGTTCGTGGTGTGCGTTTAGAGAGTGACCACGACTTGCTGGGGGGCCCACCAGTAGTTTGGTAACTCTCTGTGTGTTGTTCGTGCATTTTATAATTTATTTGTCTCTTTATTCCCTGTACATGCATTATCAATTTATTAATTAGTTTGTTGTTGTAGTTTAAATTGTTTTGATTCCCTTTTGCAGGTTAGAATGACAAAATGTGTTAGAATGCATTAATCTCGTAGATTAGGAATGGATTTGCAAATCCCTAGGATAACCCCATGTGTAATTAGATAGTAGATTGTGCTTTTATTTATGATTTTAGAATCCAATTTAAAACAGAGTTTTAATTAGAATAGAACAGAGTTTTTAATTGAGCTTTCTTTGACAAGGATTTGATGGATGGATAGAGTCAATTTTAGTCTTTATTCATAGCTTGCTTATCTCATTTTTATATAGATCTTGTTCAATTAGTTGTTCATTAACGTAGTTGTTAGTTTACTTTTTAAATGTCATGCTTTAATTTTTGTTTTTAGTCATTTCTTTATTGCAGTTTGAATTGTTAGAGTAGATATAGCATAGTTTTCATTTGATGTAGCTTCCTTCCTAGAATTAGATTGCAATTGTATTTTTTTAGATTAATAGCTCGAGTTTAAGTATGAATTTTTCTTATGTAGTGTAGAAGTATAATTATGATCTCGTTATGTTGTTGATGGTTAATATATGAATATGTAGGGTATTTAACATTCACACAACCACCAACATTACATTTGAGTGTTTCATAGACCAAAGATAGTTTCTTGCTTTGTAGATTAGAAGAGATAGTTACTTGTTTTCATCGATTAGAATGAGGTTTTATTTTCTATTGTAGGGTAGATAGACTTTACTTTGATGGATTAGATAGTAGTTTGCTTTTCATAGATTAAGAATTAGTGGTAGCCTTTCTTGCTTTCAATAAAATAGATTTCCTTTCATGCATTTCATTGAGCATTTAGATTTCCTTTCATGCATTATAAATAGTTTTGCATTAAGCATTTAGTTCACTTGCCTCTTAGGCTAGATAGTTGTTCAATGAGAAGTTTTACTTGCAGTAGTTAGTTGCATTTGCTTACTTGTGTTTTTCTTTAGTAGGTTAGTTAGGTGCCTTTGCTTACTTGTCTTTTGCTTTAGTAGGTTAGTTAGGTGTCTTTGCTTACTTGTCTATTTTCTTTAATAGGTTAGATAGGTGATTTTTCTTACTTTCTTATTTATTTTCTTTCATAGGGTAGTTTCTCATTGAAGTAGGTTGGAAAGTTAAAGAAGTTTTCTTTTTTCATTTGCTTGTTATGCTTAAATAGTTTCTTATTGCTTAATGTTGAATTAGTTTTATTTACATAGGGTTTTACTTGCTTTCTTAGGAACTATCCATCGATCCTTGGCCCAAAAGTACTTAGGTTACCTATTTTCAAGTTGCTTAGTCGGGTTTTCTAATTAAATAGGTTTGCTTCAGTATATTAGCCTTATATAGTTGCTTTCATTAGTTATACTATACTCCTACCAGCCCTTCAACCTTTGGCATATATTTTTTTACAACTCTAAGTTTACTTACCCAGGGTTGACAATTTAATTGAGGGTTTTTAGTGTGTTTTTAGTGCATATATAACACCCATCAAACTGGTCATTTTATTCTTTAGTTAAGAACAAATTTGTTTCGGTATCATCACAACAATGCATATTGTCTTCAATTGTTTGATAAAAATATTCATTTACATAGTTGTTTTGGAAAGGAGGTTTTATTTGTTGATCACCTTGATTTCTCTGATTTCTTTTGTTGATCTGTGGAACTGGAGCTCTTCTAAAATTTTGATTTATGGGCTGAAAATCAGTTTGATCTTTGGTGGAAGGCTTATTATCCAAGGACATTATTTATATAAACCTTTTTGTTAGCACTAGAAGTCACCTCTGGATTGAGGTAGAGGTAATCCCAGTACCCATCAGTTTATATGTCACGGTTAATGGATTTAAAGAGGTCAAATGGGGTAGACTCGAGAGAATATCATTTTAACTCATAAAATTGGGGCAATATGCACAAGAAAATGAGGTCTTGATCAAATTCAACTAGTAAGGGTGAGTAGGAGGAAGAAATTGAGGAGAAGATGTAAAGGTCTACTCTGGACATCAGGTCTTCCAGCAGCCTACGAAAGAAAAACTCTGAAAACAAGGTCCTCCTAAATTCAAAGTTCCAGGAAATTGAAAATGATATAATTGCACTGCAATCAAACATTCATTACAAAACAGTCACAACAATCCATGTGAATCCTTCGATCATGAACATTCATTATTTGACGCAAGTAAGATGGAAATAGAAGCTGACTTTCATTAAGCAAGAAGTCTCATATCAGGTTACATAACCAGAGAACTGAGGCTTCATTAAAACAATACAATACGACAACTTACTTCAACCATCGACCATAACAAAATATCAAAACCGAGTATTTATACTCAGAACAACTTGCCACCACTAGGAGTGTGACCTCGCTATAGAAATCAAAGCTTTGTGTCTGTATCTTTTTCTGTTAGGCTGCACTTGCATTCTTCTGCTAGACGTGAGCTCAGATCAGTATGGACTTTGCAGGAGGATCCATTGACAGGGGAAATTTGGGTTGACAATCTGCCTCCAAGGCCAATCCTTCCATGCTTTTAATTTATGGGGTGAGACGAGGTTTCAACCACCTCCCCCATTTTCATTAACTAATTTCATCGGGATCGGGATCGGGATGAGGTATGACACCCATGAATGCTCCAGACGATGCTCACGACTCCTTCAAGTCAATTCTGACACCTTGAGACCACGCAAATATTTTCCTTTGAACAATACGCGTGCTCTCGGTCTTTGGCACAAATCCTCTCCATTGCTCCATGCAACCTCGGGTCATGACCTGGGGCTCCTATGTGAAATTTTAGGATTTCACATTTTGGGAGTCTTCACTCCACTTGATTCCAAATACCCTGACGCTCGATCTTGTGAAATGGCCTATACAGATCGACGATCGTACTTGATTTGAACTTAATGGCTAGGATGCTTGCTCGAAAACCACGACCACCTACCACTCAATCGACACTTACCTTTCTTTATGGCCCTGCTTTCCATATGACCACAGGCTATGATCATGGGCCCAAATCCTATGTGTTTCACAATTTTGTGTTTCATGAACTTGTGTCGTGTTCCATGTTGAAACCTATGACTCGCGAAATTGTGACTTCTTGGATCCAGGGCCATGCATCCCTTTGAATCGGACGACCCAGATAAATATCATCATTTCAGGATTTCGGACCTCCGGCACTTCGAAACTCGAACCTTCAGAATTTCGGGACAAGGGTAAATCTGTGCATTCCTCACTTCAGCCTTCTTGAAATGAATTTCCCCACGGTTTAGATCTGGTGCCATGCGTCCTGCTGGATCAGATGGCCCACGCTAATTTCAAGTTTTCAGGAGTTCAGACCTTCTACAAACAAATTCAACAACGTTTTGAACTCCCAATTCCCATGATTATTACTCGTCGTTGATCTCTAAACTTGCTCGCTCTCTTGATCCAATTCCATATCAGACCGCTCTAAGTGTTACACTTTGTGCTTACAGTTGTGGCCTCTGTAAACAAATATTTGGACGATTGGTTGAGGGCTTGGGAAAGAGAAAGGATCAGTGACAGAGGAAAAGAGGGAAGTGATCAACCATAGAGAAAACAACAAAGCAGAGGATCAAGACTTCTCAGGTAAGATGACAAGGAAAAAAGGTCGTTCAAATGAATGAAGGAAAACAGAAGAAAAAACTACAAGCCGAAAGGGAAAAACTTAAGATTGGGTCTGCGAAAAGGAGAGAGACAGGGAAAAAGTACAGAATTAGGTAGAAAACACAAACCCACAAGACTCTGACAAGTTTATGTAATAACATTTGGCTCCACAGGGGATGGAATTCTCCCTGTGAGCTATCAAGAAAAGTAGTTCCAGTTCCTTAGTATTGGGTTATGGAGTCTAGCTATTTAAAACAAAATAAACATAAAAAAAGGAATGGTATTTACAATGGTGGGACGCTGACTGCGGCTTCAAAAAAAAAAAAAATAGAAAGTGCCCATTAATAGGGCCACCAAAAACTTCATTTCCCTCCAAATTCTACAACCTATAAGTACTATTAGGGAATATCTCAAAGATTCTGAAGGGGCCGATCCATAGGGAATCAAATTTACCATGCTTGTCTTTGTCCTTCTTGGGTGCATCCCATTTTAGCACTAGATCTTCCAGCTAGAAATCCTCCTTTCTCACTTTATTGTCAAAATCCTGCTTGATCTTGTATTGATGTTCATGTGCTTTGTCCAGTATATGCTCCCTAGTCTGTTGTACTTCTACCAGCTGCAGTATCCTCTTGACCATGTCATCAGGTTCTCTTTGGTAGTCCTGGAAGAATTTTTCCACTGGCAAGGTGAGTTGAGAAGGAAATATGGCCTCAACTCCATACACAAGATGAAAAGGAGAGATCCCAAGGGATATTTTTGTTGTCACTCTGTCATCCCACAGAGAAAACTTGAGCTTTGAATCCCATGATTTCTTATTGTCCTCTAACAATATTTTGATGATATTTATAAGGATCTTGTTAGAAGAGTCTTCCAGTCCATTCCCTTGGGGTAGCAAGGATTTGAGTGAATCAATGCAATCCCAAATTGCTCACAGAATCGAATCAATGGTTTGGCCTTGAAGGATGCGGCATTATCAATGACAATTATTTTTGGACAACCAAACCTTGCCATAATATCTTCAAGAAAACCAATGATTACTTTGTGGGAAGCACTCCTTGTGGGAATGGCTTCTATTCACCTGGTGAAGTAATTTGTGGCAGTCAGGATCCACCTGTTTTGACCACTTGAAGCAGAATGAATTTCCCCAATAAATTCTAGGCCCCACTGCTGAAAGGGTCCTGAAGTAACTACTCGCTTCAGTGGTAGAGATTTTAGTTGTTTCTTTCGAGATAATTTTTGACATTTAACGCAAGCCATAATATTTGCACAAACATCGGTGAATAGTTTGGGCCAAAAATAGGTAGCTTTGAGAATCTTGTAGGCCGTATTTCTCCAGAAGTGATATCCCCCACACAAACTGTCATGAAAATCAGACATGATCTTTTGGGCTTCCTGTGGGTGTAAACATCTCAACATCACTCTTAGAGGATCTTTCCAATATAAGACTTGATCAATGAGGAAATACTTAATTGATTTGAGATGTAAATCTCTTACCTTTCCTTTTTACATGCCATCTAGAGGCTGCAACTTCTACAGAAAGAAGATGATATCCTTGTACCAATCACATTATGCTAATGGAGGGATGACTTGAGAACTTGTATCAAACAACTCGGCCTGCTAATTTTCCGAGCAAGTGTTGATTAAATTTACCCCCAAGGATTTGAAATTAGATTCAGCCAGCAACCTAGCTAAACCTTGACCTTTAACCAATTTGGTGGGATTCATCTCAAGATCAAATTCAAGTATCTTGGAAATCCACCTGCTCCTTCTTCTATTTATGTCAGGATGAATGAGGATCTCTTTCACAGAAGCTGTAGGGACATGTGAAATGACTTTTGAATGTAGCACATAAACCCTGAAATCTTTGAGAAATTTGACCAAAGCATAGGCCTTCTTTTCCATGATGTCATAGTTTATTTCAACATCTCTCAATGACCTACTGAAAAATGAAATGGGTTGTTCAAACCCTTCATCATCCTTTTGCAACAAAATGACTACCACTGTGTCAAATGAAGCAAAGGAGAAAATCGGAAAATATTTGGAGTAATCGGGAATGATGAGCACAAGTGCTTCATTCAAGGCCTTCTTTATTTGATCAAAAGATTTGTGAGATTCAACAGTCCATTTGATTTCATTTTCTTTCTTCAACATGGTTGTGATAAACTTCACCAACTCAACAAAAATTGAAACAAACCTTCTCAGAAAATTAATTTTCCCCAAGAAATATTGAACTTATTTATTGGATCTAGGGAGTGAAAAATCTTGGATAGCCTCTACCCTACTTGGATCAATATTTACTCCCTCAATTGATACAATATGTCCCAACAGTTTCCCCTCTTTCATGGAAAACAATGACTTTTTGGGATTCAAAGAGAGACCAAATTTTCTTCATTTCACGAAGACCCTTTTCAAATGACCATAATGTTCTTTATCAGATTGTGAGAACATTGTTATGTCATCCAAATAAATGACTACAAACTTGTCCTTGTCTCCAATAAACGTTATGTCCATGGCTCGTTGAAAGGTTTCCCTTGCATTCATCAAACCAAAGGCCATCTTGGCATATATAAACATACCCGAGGGAGTGGTGAAGGTTTTCTTCTCTCTATCTTCAAGAAAGACAAAGATCTAATTGTAGCCAGAGAATCCATCAATCATGGACATCCTAGATGCACCTATTACCCTCTCTAATATGTGCTCCATCTTTGGCAAGGGGTAATTGTCCTTCTTAGAGCTTATGTTCAGGTTCCAGAAATCGACACAAAGTCTGATTTCTCCATTCTTCTTTCTCACTGGGATCAAGTTGGCCACCCATTCATAATGCCTCAAAGGAATGCTAATCTGGGCATCTAAAATCTTTTTTACCTCTTTCTCCATAATGGGCAACAACATAGGATTTATTTGTCTCAACTTATTCCTAAATGGATTGGACTCTTCCTTTAATGGGATCTTGTGCTCAATGACACTTGTGTCGTATGTTCTGAGATCTTCATATGTCCAGGCGAACACATCAGGAAATTCTTTTAACATCTCATCATATTCAACTCTTTGTCCTATTGACATACTTCTTGACAATTTGACAAATTTTGGGTCCTTCTCTGTACCAATATTACACTCAGATACATCAACATCATCAATTGAGCCTTTAAACCTTACTGCCACATTGTTCCCATAGAACAATCTTTCTAAAGGAACTAGTCCCTTTGGGATGTGGTTACTAGGTAGCTGAACAATATGGTGATTACAAATTTTATTTAAAAATACATTAGCATGAAGGTTACTTTCGGAATCATGATCTTGATCAATGTGTAATGAAAAGAACTCATCAACAGACTCAAGAAATTTTATGATCTCAAGATCATCCTCAAACACCTTCTAATGATTGATATGGTCAGGTATAGAGGGCCTATATTTCACCTCAACATCATACCTAAGTTTCGGTGGTAGTGGGACTCTGAAATGGATTGTTGCGACAACCAAAGAATCAACCCTGGTATTCTCCTCTCTTGGAATAAATGAAATGTTGAAAGCTAAGAAGAAATTGTCTATTATGTCCCACACCTCATTTCTATAGGCCCTTAACCTCAGGTGCTTATCTTGATAAATATTTTTGACCTGATGAACAATTAGTTATGCATCCCCAAATACTATTAGCTCTTCAATCCCCATGTCTTTTGCATCCCTTAAACCCAAAACAAGAGCCACATACTTTGCCACATTATTGGTAGTTTCAACTTCTAGTTTGTAGGAAAAAGGTATATCTTCTTGATAAGGTGAAACAAAGACCACTCCAACACCAATGACTTCCTTATAAGAGGCTCCATCAAAGAACATCTTCCAAACAGAGGTAGTTGGGGAAGGGATTTCACAAAATGTAATGGGTTTCTTTCTGATTCCAAGAGGAGTTTCAGGAGAATCAGTGAGCTGCAATATGTTGGATCCCAAATCACTATCAAAATAAAAAATAGGATGTTTGGTGGGGTTTTCTTCATCAATGATGATGTATGTGAGCTACACTTCCCTGTAAAGTCTCCTTTGTTCACCCTCGAACATAGGAATGGTGGCATATAAAAGGTCCATCTGCAAGGTCCCCCCCAGTCTCTTTATCCAAGATCTAGACAAGAGCATCCCAAACTTAAGGGGAACATCGGCCACTATGATATCCATGACTATGCTCTTCATTGGCAGCTGGAAAAGAGACACGGCCAGTTATTTGATAACCCCAAGGCACTTCACCTTCATGGAGTAGAAAGAATACAGGTCATGGTAGGTTTTTGTAACTTCCAACCCAAGTTCTTCTATGACAATATTAGGCATAAGATTGTGAGATGCTCCTGAATCCATCAAGTAGTTATGCAACACCTTATCATGGATGTTCAATTAAGTGTATAAGGGAGGAGAGGAATCATCTCTATCTTCTACCAAAGGTCCTAATATGACAGTTGTTTTTTCATATTGCAAATTGACTGAGTCTGTGGAATGAGATGTAGGTTCAGACTGCAATAGTTTAAAGAGGCTCTTTTTGAAATCTTCATTCTTGACCAGTTCAGAAAGGGGTACATGGATTCTAAGTTTTTTAATTTCATGGTCAAAATTGAAAAAGGGAGGGGGCTTCATAATTTCTTTCACTTCTGGGACGAGGCCGTTGACCATTGGTGGGGGTTTTTGTACCTCCTTTTATTTTCTTCTATCTGCCACATCTTTAGTAGGCTTCTCTGCTCTAGTAGGTTGATCAGGAACATCAATCTTTCCTTATTTCTTCTTGGACCTGAGGCTATTTTTTTTGGGGTTGTTGTTTGTCTTTCCCATTTTTCTCAGCTCATTTAATTGACTATCCATGAGAGACTCTTCATATGCAACTTGGGTTAAATGAGGAAATGAGGAGCTGTCCCCAAGACAATTAATTTTAGGGTCAATCTCTTCTTCCTCTCCTTCTTCATCAGTAACAAGGTTATTTTGGAGAGGAGCTTGAATTTTCTTATCATCTCTATCTCTATTTCTTTGATCTTTTTGGATGATTTGAGGGGCATTATTTGGTATTTTGAAACTACCCTTGGTATCAGTATTTTGGGAATTCCTATAGCCTTGTTTTCCTTCTAATTCGATCTTTTCCATTATAGAAAAAAGTTATTTTAGTATCTTGGTCACTTCATCCATTTGAGGGGGGGTAGCAGAGGAATTGGAATTCGAAGTTTCAGACCTACCTTTTCCTCTATCTCTATCAAATTTACCCCTAAGTTTGTTAGCTTCCAATATATTGGATTTTACTTCAAGGGTTGCATCTTGCATATGAGCCAAGGAGGTAGCTCTTCTTTATCTCAACAGGAGGCAAAAATCATGGTTGAAAGCACTAGCATAATTCATCTTGGCATATGTTTCCGTAGATTTAACTTCAGCGAGAATCTTTTTATAAATCTTATTAAATCTCTTCGAGAAGTCTGAAACAGATTCCCCCTCTTCTCTCTTAAGTGCCCCGAATTCTGTAATATAATAAAGGAGATATTTTTTATCCCCCCAATGTCTTAAGAATGAATCATCCAGGGCATCAATATCGTCAATAGATCAAGGAATCAAGTCCTTAAAGCAATCCATAGCATCACCATCAAGGCTCTATACAAAAACTCTCATCCACACATCTTCATTTTCGACCTGAATCTTTGCAAATCTTTAAAAGGATGAAAGGTCTTCTTCTGCAGTCGCATCTCCCTCCCCTGTGAACTAGGGCATGTACTTAAGGTAGTCTGTGGCTGGGAGAGAATTCATAGGCTAACGTAAAACTAGAGGGGCGTATATATCAGCCAATATCTCAGCCATCATGTTCCTAGGAGGATTAGCACCTGCCATTTGGACATGAACTGGAGGAGAAACAGGAGGAGATGGAGTTTGGACAGGTGAGATTGGGGTTGTGCTTCTGGGAGAGAAAGGAAAAGGTTGAGTGTTGGGAGATAAGGATGAGGGGGTAGAGGTAATAGAGGTTTCCCCTTTTGTAACTGCAACAACTCTAATAGGAGGAGGAGTAGTAAAGTTTGGAGTAGGGAAGTCTTCTAAGGTCAAATATCTCTCCTTCCACTTCACAAATTCGAGGGAGAAAGGGGTGTCAAATATTTCTCTTTGTTTTCCAAGGCTAGGAGGGGAGAAATCAATAGGAAAGCTCCCAAAATTTAAAATTCTTGGGATTCCAACAGCTAGTAGAATAGGAGAACTAGAAGCAGTTAATGGATTTTTTATAGAAGGATCATGTAAATTACTAGAATTTCTTGGTACAGAAGTTGAGGTACCTTCTTGAGATGTCTTTACTTTTCTGATAATTTTCTCTAGGTTAGCTTCAGGTGTCGCTCGAGGTAGATATCGAGTGGACCTCAAGTGTATTCTTTTAGGAGCCAAAACTAAAACTGTGGAGTCGCCTCAGTGGAGTCGCGAGGTGCAAGTGCAATCTTCAAAGGTTCTAATGTCTGATGCACCTTCAAAATCAGATCTTCTTGTCGTTCTATCCCAGGGAAAAGTCTTCAAGTCGTACCTCGACAATGACACCAGAAATGTTAGCACCAGAAGTCACCTCTAGATTGCAGAAGAGGTAATCCCAGTACCCATCAGTTTATATGTCATGTTTAATGTATTTAAAGTCGTCAAATGGGGAAGACTCGAGAGAATATCATTTTAAATCAAAAAATTGGGGCAGTATGCACAAGAAAATGAGGTATTGATCAACTTCAGCCAATAATTTATAGTAAGGGTGAGTAGGAGGAAGAAAATGAGGAGAAGATGTAAAGGTATACTCTGGACATCATGTCTTCCAGCAGCCTAAGAAGGAAAAACTCTGAAAACAAGGTCCTCTTGAATTCGAAGTTTCAAGAAACTGAAAATGCTATAACTGCACTCCAATCAAACATTCATTACAACAAAGTCACCACAATCCATGTGAATCCTTTGATCATTAGCATTCAGTATAAAACGCAAGTAAGATGGAAATAGAAGTTTACTTTCATTAAACAAGAAGTCTCATATCAGGTTACATAACCAGAGAACCAAGGCTTCATTAAAACATTACAATATGGGAGCTTAGCTCAACCATCGACCATAACAAAATATCAAAACTGAGTATTTATGCTCAGAAAAACCTTCCACCACCAGGAGTGTGACCTGGCTATAGAAATCAAAGCTTTGTGTTTGTATCTATTTCTGTCAGGATGCACTTACATTCTTCTGTTGAATGCGAGCTCAGATCATTATGGACTTTGCAGGAGGATTCATTGACAGAGGAACTTTGGGCTGACTGTCTGCATCTAAGGCTATTCCTTCTGTGATTTCCATTTATGGGGTGAGACGAGGTTTCAACCACCTCCCCATTTTCATTAACTACTTTCATCGGGATCTGGATGAGTTCTAACACCCATGAATTCTCCAGGTGATGCTCACGACTCCTTCAAGTCAATTTCAGTGCCCTCAGACCACGTAGATATTCTCCTGTGAACAGTACAGGTTCTCTTGGCCTTTGGCACAGCTCCTCTCCATCGCTACATGCAACCTCGGGTCATGACCTGGGTCTCTTATGTGAAATTTCAGGATTTCTCATTTCGAGAGTCTTCACTCCACTTGATTCCAAATACCTCTATGCTCGATCTTGCAAAATGGCCTATCCATATCGATTGTCGGACTTTCTTTGAACTTAACATCCAGGATGATTCCTCGAAAACCATGGCCACCCACCACTCAATAGGCGCTTACCTTTATTTATTTCCCTACTTTCCATATGACCACGAGTTGTGATCATGGGCCCAAATCCCAAGCGTTTCACGATTTCACGTTTCACAAACTTGCATCGTGTTCCATGTTGAAACCTTTGACTCGCGAAATCGTGACTTATCGGATCTGGGGCCATGTGTCCCTTTGAATCGGATGGCACAGATAAATATCGGCATCTTGGGATTTTGAATCTTTGACACTCCAGAACTCTGACCTTCGACATTTCGGGACTCGGGAAATCTGCGCATTCCTCATTTCAGCCTTCCAGAAATGACTTTCTCCGCGGTTTGGATCTGGTGCCATGCGTCCTGCTGGATCGGATGACCCACGATAATTTTGGGTTTTCGGGAGTTCGAACCTTCTACAAACAACTTCAACAATTTTTTGAACTCTTGATTCCCACGATCATTACTCGTCATTGATCTCAGAACTTGCTTTCTTGCTTGATCCGATTCCATATCAGACCTCTCTAAGTGTTGCGCTTTGTGCTTACGGTTGCGGCCTCTGTAAACAAATATTTGGACGACTGGATAAGAGATTGGAAAAGAGAAAGGATCAGTGACAAAGGAAAAGAGGGAAGTGATCAACCTTAGAGAAAAAAACAATGCAAAGGGTCGAGACTTCTCAGGTAAGACGACAAGGAAAAAAGGTTGTTCAAACAAATGAAGGAAAACAAAAGAAAAAACTACAAGCCAAAAGGGAAAAACTTAAGATTGGGTCTGCGAAAAGGAGAGAGACAAGGAAAAACTACAGACTTAGGTAGAAAACACAAACCCACAAGACTCTGACAAGTTTATGTGATAACACTTTCCATAGTCTTCATCATCAAATCAAATTTCTCATCTGATGACTGAGAAGTTGAGGGTTGTGCTTCTCCTTGGACCTTTTTCATATCTCTGTCAAGATTATGTTTGATCTTCCCTGAGGACATTAGATTTACCTCCACTTCAATTGCATCACTCATCATGTCATCTAGTGTATTAGATATCCTTTCTCTCAACAATAAGGAAAATTCAATTTCAAAAGAATCAACATATCGAAGTTGGGTAGCTCCAAGAGGGGGTTTTACTTTAGTAGGAATTGAATTGTAAACTTTCATAAATATGGTTGAAAACTCTTGTAATATTTCATTCGATGATCGCTTTATGTTATTGTATTGAGTTAGCAATTGAAGAGAATTCTTCTTGTCACCCCACGTTGTGAGGAAAAGTGTTTCAAAGGCTGCAAAATCAGGGATGCTTGCTGCTGGAAGAGATTCAAACCATTTTCTGACTTCTTTTGAAAGACTTTGTGCAAACAGTCTTACTTTTGTATCCTCATGATCTACCTCCTCTAGGTCAACAAAATCATTAAACCAATCTAAGTGTTTTCAATATGAAGCATTTTCCTCAGCATCATATGATTTAATACTTTCAGCATAATTATGAGGTAAATCATGTAATTGGGAAGGCAAGGCGTTGGATGAAGGCCAGATCAGAAAGAAAGGTTATTTTTGGAAAAGAAGCATACAAGAGGAAAGAGATAATTGGAAGGAAAATCAGCACACGCACATGCATGGAAGACCTAATGATGCTAGGGTTACGGTTTTTGTAATATATTGTAATGGTTGGTGAGCCAAAGGAGAGAGGGAGAGAAGATATATGTACACAGAGCTCGAGAGCTAGAGAGGGGGAGAGGGGAGACATACGAAGAAAGGAAGATAACTATAAGGATGGTATGAGTTACTAGTGAGCTAGAAAGGGCATGAGAGAATTGATCCTGACCGTCAGATCGTAGGCTAGGGAACTTGGTGTGATCTAGTCAGCATCGCAGGGATTGAGGAGCCTAGGGGGATAAATAAGAACTAATATTGTAACCATGTGCGACATGGATAGTTACAAACTATAATAAAATCCTTAGAGCCATATATTTGTGGACGTAGCCCAGGAGGGGGTGAACCACAGTAACATTGTGTTATGTGACTGAATGAATGTGTTTTTGCGTTTGATTAGTTAATGAATGTTGAATGAATGAAGTGACTAAGTAAATCCGATGTACCACATGCATGCATAGAATGAATGTTATACTATATGTTAAATGAATAAAGGTCAAGGTGCAGATCTCACTCAGTCTCATGTTGTAAACACCTGAGTATTCTAGACACCCATAGAGCTATCTCGGGTGAGATTGCGCGGTACACTCTGTGTATTTCATTTCCTTCTGGGTAACCAAAGGGGCCGATAGTCTTTAAGGGATTTTGTTGGGAAGCTTCTTAGTTATGAACCAAGGTCAATTTGTAATGGTCAATAGAATCAGAATCCCTCAAGACCAATAATACTAAATAAATAAAAGGGAATCAAAACCAAAAAATGGTTTCGTTGCCAGCTAATTGGAAGGCAATGGGATTGAGCACATGAGATATGCGAAAGAAGTGTCAAAAGAATACGGGATCAGATGTGTTTACACGAATTTTAATTTTTCCTATCTTTGGAAGCTAAAGCTTCATCTTTTCCTAAGTCGTGGAGCCTCCCTTAGTCCAAAAAGGGGAAATTTGAGCCTTCTGTTCCTTTTCGGGTTTTCGAGATTTGGTTTTTCTCGAAGTATAATATTCAACCATCTTATTTTCACGGTGCCAAAATCCCGAAAATGCTTAGCTTTTTAAAAATAAAAATAAAAAAGGGAAAAAAATAAAGGTCACCTTTTCCATCGCTTTCCAAAAAGCGCTCTTTAAACCCGAAGTTAATTAAGTTCCTAAACATGGTTATCATTCCCTTAATATTTCATGATTCAGGTTTTTCCTTCTAATGAAATTCTTTCGAACTCTCAACAGCCAAACTCACAATCCTCACTTTTCCGAAAAAATTAAAAGGATAATTAATTATTGACCTATTTTAATTAAATCCCTAATATGTGTCTTAGTGCCTCACTAATCTCATCGTGATTTCGTGACCCGAGGATTGCTTGTGACTTATCCCTTGACAATAGGATCCTCGAAGTCTCGAAACACGAAATCGTGTTTTCTCTAAACAGGTTTTAAGTTTCAAGTTAATTCGTTTTTAAAACAAGATTAGAAATAATTAAACTGCCTTTCACATTTCGAGAATTGAAGAAGGCAATGATTTTTGAAACTTCAGTTTCGAAATCGACGATATACGGCGACATTAATAATGGATAAATGAAGATATTTTTGGACATGAAAGCATATCTCTAGGCATATCTTTCCATTAAAAAGAATTATTTTTTCGTCGTCTACGTCTGTACACACGCTTTAACACGAAATTGAAGGTTAAGAAAGTCTTATGTTTGAACTTCATAGCTATCCTTTACATCTGATGCATGTTACGTTTACTTGGTTTTATATGCACTTTCTTTGTAAACAGGTTTCTGATCCAATGTAGGTATCATGGCCCCTAAGAAAGCACCCAAGAAAAGAGAAGAGATTGCAGAAGGCTCAAGTCCAGACGGAGATGTTATATCTAATACAACACCACATGCCATCGATTCCATAAAATCCTGGAGATAGATTTTCGAGACTCTAGATTATGAAATTAAAAATTTCCCTCATGACGCCGACAACAAGCTTCGTGACATAGCGTAGTCTGAGCTCCACAAAATAGCTACATGGCCACGACTTATGGCTTATAATGACATGATCAGTTGGGCCTTAGTGTGAACTGGCATATAGATGAGGAGCATTCTGGACAGCTGAGGGGTCTTCATTGGCTCGTTCAGACCGAAACATGTACAAGTAATGTATAAATTATCCCCCAGTCCCAAGTATGTTTATAATCAAGAATTTGTGAGTAATTTTCAAAGAAAAGAATGTTTGCAGGCAGAACAAACCTATTCTGACATAATCAAGGACTGGTGGAGAAACAAGGGAAAATTCAAGGCTGACACCCATGCTATTTATGCCACGGCCTCATTGAATGATTATATGATTTATGTGGCGATGATGTTATGTAGACTTTTCGGTAAGAAAAGTCCCACCCATTTCCCTGCAGAGTGGGTACCTCTTTTGCACGAGGCAGTAGAATGTTACAACTTTAATTGGGATAAGATTTTATCTGATAACATGGCAAAGGAGGTCATGGAATATCATACTGCAAGATCAAAAGGCCAACTAGTAGCCTTTTATATGTCGCCATACATCATGGATGCTATATGATTCTCGACTCCTTTCCCTTTGATGAATTGGAGTTGGAATCCTACTTACCTGGAGCCAATTCATGAATATCATTCTAAACTTTGGGAAGAAAACACCAAGGATTCGTTCTATGAAATTTGTCATTTCATGGTGATACCACTACATCGGATGTTGTACGGTTGTGCATCTCCCCGCATCTCAGAGTCTTTCATAGGAAACCTCATGGCAGTTGCTGACTAGTTCATAGAGGAGAATTTTTCATACATTATATTTTTCGGGTGTTCAATCCCCCCACACGCCCTACCAAAATTCCTCCCTGATAGACTGGTGTGCAGGGAGGTGGCTCATCCAATAGTAGTAGGTGGAATTGGGATAGAACTAAAAGTAGCTCAAAAGAAATTTTGGCCAGTTTTTCCCATTCAGATTGGGAAATTTTCATTGCTCAACTTAGGTCATTCCAAAGTTGAAGCGACAGCACTAGAGGAAGTTAAATTGGTAAACCTCGAGCACATGAAGCATGATCCTTACCATTTGGTGGGAAAACACATGGCCCACTGTAATATAAAGGCTTATGAACACGAGAATTCCCCTTGTGACGACTTGTTCAAAGGGACTAAGACCTATGAGGAGGTGTTAGAAAGGGTACAGACACTGTCGTCTGACTTGCAAACTAGTTTTCAGACCTTCCAGAAACACAGACAGAGAAGAATGCCCAAAGTGTTGCAAGGTGAAGCAATTGCCCCTCCTCGGAAACAAGAAGATTCTCCTCCAAGTTTTGGACAAGAAACACAAGATAAAGTCAATCCTGAAAAATTTCCTTAGGAGACTGAAGGATCTTCACAAAATGAAGAGGCCTTATAAATAGAAAATCCAGAGATGGAAGCAGAGAGGAGGTCTAGGACACCTCCCAAGTCTATTAAGTCTACTCCTCATTGATCACCTGCTGTGGATATCATTATTCCTGAGTCTATGAGAGAAACAAGGTCTACAGAGCTAGGAAGTCCCATAACTTCCTTAACTCCTTTATAGTCCACCTTTGGACTCCCACAGATGGGAGATATATATGTTGGTGACCTCACCACTATTTCTAGAGATGAAATCCCTCCTTCCGATTATTTTTTCAACAAGAAGAGGAAGGCTATTGTAAGGCAAGAAATGCATATGAGAGAAGGGGGTATGGTGAATAAGCATAGGCTATTGATAGATGACCAGAAACTGAAGGAGGAGGATTTCTCTACAGAGGTAGCAGGCTCCATGGGAGCCATGGAAACAACAAACATTTTTATTGTGGAGAGCATGAGAACAAGGATAAAGAAGAGTAACCACATGATAGCTCGATTGCAGGATCAGTTGAAGAATGTTGAGAAAAACATTAAAGAAGAGGTAGATAAAAGTCTAGAACAGACCAGAGCTACTGAAAGGTAAGAAATCCAGTCACTCAAAGCTAGCCTGGACAAAATGAACCAGAGGATACAGGTAATTCAGGTACAATTCACTCAACAGAGTGAGCTTGTTAAACAATTACAAGCTAAATTGAGTTTGAGAGAAGGTCGGGTCGTAGACTTGGAGTCTTTTCAATCCCTCTCGTTAGAAGCCCATACAAAGATAGAATCTGAGTAGCAACAATTGATCTCCAAAATAGAGATCATCCATCGTTATTTTCAAGAGGTAAGAAAATCTCTTGATAACATTATTTTACTAGAAAAAGAGGCTAAAGCAGCAAGGAATACTTTTCATAAGGTAGTCACATGTTCAGGGAACAAGGAGATGCTGAAAGATTTAAAACTTTATGTCATAGAACAAATAAGAGGAGACATTATGCTCAAAGCATGGGAAACAAACATAGTTGAAAACAAGAAGATAGTCAAAGAAATCAAAGATGACTGTGAGGGAATATTTGATTCATTGGATAAGCAAGCATTAGGATTGGAAAGAAATGACTGCTCTAGACTACTAGGGCAGATAAGCATTGTGAAACGACAGTTGTACTACAAAGAGAGTTCACAGGAGGTTCAAGCAGAAATTTCATAGTTGAGCGAGATCAATACCAATTAGATAGACAGATGGCTGATACAGCCTAATTTAAAGCTACAAGTGATCAGATCTGCCGATAAAGGTTTCGAAGACTAGTTTCCAAAAATACAAAGAAATTTTTATCTGTTTGAAACCAAAGATCTCCCGACACCACCTAGAATTTTTGTTCATTTTTTAGAGAAGTGTGTTGAATGTATAGCTTCAAAAGAGGGAGAGACTTCAGCTAAGCAGTGAAGTGTCGTTCGAAGTCTTATACTTTTGAAATGATAGACCAACGAAATGTTGATCATGCAACGATTAAGGTTGCAGTTTTGTAACTATTTTTCCTTCTTTTTCCCTAAAAAACAGGAGATCGCCAACGATCAAGTAGTTATGATTTTGTATAAATAAAAGGAGAGAAGACTGACAATGGGATTTTTGATCTCTCTAAAAAGGGAATTTTTGATGAAGTAATTTTGAAGAGACTCTGAATTAATAGAAATGCATATTGAAGATTCCAAATCTTGTCACCTCTGAGTTATGTGTTTCCCTGTCATCTCATCTTTCTTTCATATGTTTAACTGATGAATGCTTGGCTACAATTTAGTAAAACCTCTACTGTGGAAATTATTATTTTTGTTATTTAAATCATTTACAATTTTTCCTATGTATCTGTTATCAATAGATACAAGACCTGTAGATATTTAGATTTCAACATCATATGCTTCATTAATACTTTTCTCATTTCGTAGTTTTATGTTACTATGTGAGATTCCTCTGAAATTGATGCCTCACTTTGCTAACAGTTTTATGTTTTTCTTCATATCATACATGTTTATTTTCTTTAAAATTTGACTCAGATACAAGAAAAGGCCTACAATTTAGTTATGCTATTTATTTGGGTGTTGACATCATTCTCATTGTATTGTGGAATAGAGATAACAAGCCTAAAAAGAAAACACGAGAACTTTTTCTTCTTTACTTTACCCTTCATGACAGTACCAGTTGCAAGGCATCCTAACATCGAACCCAGCCTTTTGGATCAAACTAGCATCTCCCTAAATTTAATTAACATTATCTTACAAACAACAAATAACCGGGTTGAGTTAGAACATTCATGGATGACAATTGAGAGAGATATCAGTATCCAGGAAAACTTGGAATTTCGACAAAGATAGTTGAGGAACCAACTATAGCCCTCATCTTTTTATCATATCTTTTCTTATCTTCATCTCCCTCTGTCTTTTCAGATGCCTTGATAGTATACTTTAGAGCCTTAAAGTATAAACTCAGGAACAACATCATTTTGGCATCGTTGCCGAGGAACAGAGTAACGAAGCTTTTTCCCTGGGAAGAATGGCATTGACACTTTCCTTATTTGGTAGTGAAAAAAGTTTGGAAGCCTTCTAAGGCTACCTTTATCTTTCACTTGGAGAATCCATTTTGTTTAAATTGGCTCTCAACTAGAATAACACTAAGAAGAATCCAGACGACGAGCAGATTTCGCCTTTTTCCGATCCAGAAAAAATTCTAAAATCAAGAAGACACCTCCGACAGACTGTCTCATCAACAAATAAAAATTATCAACCTAAATACACACAGACTGACTCTGAATATCAACATGGTGAATTAAGTATTCCACCCCTTTACGGGGAGTACTCCGCTAATAAAGTTACACCCCCGAATAAGATTTGGTTCTGCCCATTTTTGAGACAGAAGATTTCTCAGTCATTTCCCACACCAATAGAAAGAGAAGATTTTTCTCTCTTCCTGTTGCGACAGATTCTCCCTCGCTTCTCGAAGTCCAATTTCCCACCTCTCAAAACTCAAACAATTATCCCATATATATTGATTCAACTTTTGTTGATTCTCCTATATTTTCACCCTGTGAATCTGAAGGAACTAGTCCACAATCCCCAAGCTCCTTTTTCTCAAGTTTCATCCCCATCGATAACCAACTTCTTGAAACCCTTCCTTATAACCCCCAAACTTTAACCGCTAAATCCACAATGTTCGCGGCTAGAGTAGGTGGGGTGGGAGGTGTTGTCACAGGTGATCTGGGAGCAGGAGTAGGTGGCCAAGCACCGCCTCTTTGGATATTCGCAAAGGTTGCTGCAAGATATGCTCCTCTGGTTCTATCAGTCCCTCTCCATGATTTACCGGAAAATTACATGAAAAACCTCCCCAATTTCATAGGAGAGGGTGATTTAACGGCAGTCGAACACATAAATTTTTTCGATCAATTCATTGACATTATTGGATTGGAACATGAAGATGTTTACTCCAGACTCTTGGTTCAAACTTTTGAAGGGAAAGTAAGAACCTGGTTTCGAGGATTAGCAGTTGGATCTATACCATCATATGATGAACTTGAAAATGATTTTATTAGACAGTGGGGTGAGCGGAAAGACCATCTTTATTATCTAACCGAATTTGGAGCTCTTCAGAAAAAAAACTTTGAATCAGTCCTTGAGTTCACCCAACGATTTAACAAATTGTACAACAAGATCCCAGTCGAGGTCAAACCCTCACAGCCTATGGCGAAAATGAATTTTGTTGGAGCTTTCGACCCTAGTTTTTCCCTATTATTAAGGGAGTGAAGATCAGTAGATCTCACCAAGATGGAAGATGATGCCTTGGAAATTGAATCTAACATGATGGCATCAGGAAAACTGAAAGCCAATTTTGAGACTGGAAACAAAGAAATAAGGAGATACATGGAGCAAGGAGGACCCTCTGGATCAGGAAGGTCCTCAGAAGATAAGATGAACGATATGGCTAGAATAATCAAAGAACTGTCAAACAAAATATCGAGAATGGAACTTGATCAAGCTAAAAATGAACATCACCCTAGAAAGGAATTCAGGAAGAACCCTAATCCTCAAAACCACCAAAAACAAATTAAGAACAAAGATCAAAAAATCCAAACCCCTTTTAAAAGTGAAAACTTTATAGGAGGGAAAGATTTGAGGATTTCAAGGAGTTAGAAGAGGATATAAAGAATATTGGCGAAGACTGCTCACAACCTTATATAACAAGACGCAATTACGAAAAGTCTTTGACTTCAAATTATAGGACTGAGAGTAACGAGAACATCAGTGTCTCGGAAGATTCAACCTATAAGGGAATAACAGATGGAATAATGGTCGAGCTCCACCAGAAGTATAACCTAAGACCTAGAAATAGGGTTTCCTCAACCGCTCCAGTTAAAAATATATTGCCGAGGGTTGAAAATGATGTACCAATTTTGAAAAACATTGAAGAAAATACTGAAGGGACTAAGACCGCTATAATACAGTCTACTAAAACAAAGACAGCGGAAATGCCACCCTTAAGCATGCAGAAACTAGACACCCTTGTTACCGAAACAAAGGCCCCTCAGCCAAACAAAGTTGAAAAGAAAGGGTCGGAGGTTCAAAACATGGAAATCAACAAAACTATTGGAAGTTTTAACCTAGAAAATGAAATCAATAAGATCAAAATTCCTATTCCCCTTGTCGAATTGGCCAAAAACCCGATATACCGAAAAAAAATTACTAAAATGATTAGTTTTTCAGAAAATGAGAGTCAAGCTGATGTTATAAACTTAGAGGAAGAAAAGAAAAACATAATTTTTGGCCCACACTTCGAAGGTTCTAGAGACATCGTAGCTCCTTTCTACATCACTTTGATCATTTTCGATTGTTTACTCCATAAATGCATGTTAGATTATGGGGCCTCTCACAATGTGATGCCTAAAGAAATCATGGACAGACTCGGCCTTTAAATCAACAGGCCTTATGGAGATTTATATTCTTTCGATTCAAGGAAAGTCAAATGTATAGGTATGATAAAGGACTTAGTAGTAAACCTTGCATAGGTACCTTCGAAAATTGTTTTAATGGATGTAGTTGTTGCAGATATACCCCCAAAATATGGCATGCTCTTGTCCTGATATTGAGGTGCCAAACTTGGAGGTTCCCTTCAACTTGATGTGATGTACACAACAATTCCAGTTTTCCGGGGGCAGTTCACGCGGTTGTACAGGGAAACCAGGTTAGCATTTACAGTTAGTGATCCTCTCAGCCCAAATAATTATCCTATATATATTATTGATCAGGATTTAGGTAATTGTATATTATATTTAGATGATGATGTAGATGCGTGTATAGAATAAAGTTGTACATGAAATAAAAAATAAAAAGAACAAATAGAACAAGAGGTGTGTAACACTGGTGTTTGGAAAATGTTTTTTTGCGGTGCCTCATCTTATCTTCGAGTTGGGGATGGAGTAATTTTTGTGGCACCTGATGACCAATTCGTTATTCCTTTATCTTATAGGATTCAATGGAACATAGACCACACCAACAATGTATGTGAGTATGAAGCTCTAGTGTTAGGGTTAGAGGCCGCTAGGAAAATGAAAATTAAAAACCTGGAAGTTTTTGGTGATGCAGATTTGATCGTGAAACAAGTTAATCTCCAGCACCAGGCCAAACATCCTAGGTTAAGGTCATATCGAAATTGTGTTTGGGACCTAATAAAAAAAAAATTCTCCTCTGTTAATATTCACTTTGTCCCGAGAGCAGAAAATCAACAGGCGGATACTTTAGCCAAAGCAGCTTCAACTTCCGTACCTCCCACTACTTTTGTTGGTACATTGTTGTAAGCATTGAACCCTGTGTATGCTCCTGTGCCAACAAATGGTTATGTTTCCAGGACCTGAAACTGTGATTGCTGGGAACTACAGAAAAGAGAAAGCTATGTGCATAGATCTGTTTCTCTAGTGCACAGTATTCTACTTGACCTGTGAAGCTTTGTTCCAAGAAGAAAAGTCAGATCTGAATAAAAGAGGTAAGACATGAAAGATTTGTTCTCTAATAAAAGTAAAGTAAGAAATTTTGGTTAAAGAGATAAGATCTTAAAGCTTTGTGCTCTGATAAAGGTAAGAACAGTGAAAATTTTTGATTGAAAAGGTAAGATAAGTGGAAATTTTAGTTTCAAAAGTATGGATCTAGGTATGTTTGATAAATTTTGTCCTAGCTTGAAAAGTAGGGCACAGCTAGATGAAAGAAGGTTTTATATGAGTAGATATAACAAAAATAGTGAAATATATGGTATTCCTATGCATAGAAAGAATGTTTGGACTAACAAATGGATGCAGGATCCTAGAAAGAAATTTTTGCAGGCTAACTACAGTTGGGGATCATTTCAAAGAAAGAGAGGATTAACTCTTTGTTACAGTTGTAGAAGAATGAGAAATCCTGCTAAGGAATGCCCTGGTATAAGACCTAGTTGTCTTTATTGTAAAGCTATGGATCATGAAGTTTTAGATTTCCCTAGAATGATTGCTAAGCTTGACAAAATGAATATGAGACAAGAAAACCCTGAGGAAGGTCAAGAAACTGACACCATGGCAGAACCCAGGAAAGAATCGGAGAATGTATTGCTACAAATGAAAGAAACCCTAAATGATCACAGAAATATCAACTTATCAGAGATCTTCAAAGAAAAAGAATGCATAGAAGCAAGAATAGGAGACTTCGACATTGACTGTGTTCTGTATGAAGAAACACAGGTAAATATCATGATACAAAGAACTTGGGAAACTTTAGGAAAGCCTGCTATGATTCCTTCATTGGGAGGAATAGGATTATTTAGAGGAAAGATGATAACCCTATGTGGAAGACTCACCCAGATATCTATGAGTGCTCATGGAACTTCAACAAAGGAAGATTTTGAGATTGTTAAATTTATTGATAACAACACCCCATTT
>SNQJ01S0053150.1:89021-104721 GCA_010110895.2 Picea sitchensis
GCACACATATAAAAAGACATACACATAAACATGTAAATACATTTTTAAAGGAAAATATGATCCATAAGACACAAAAAGACATAAAAATCCATATATAATATCATAATCATCAGAGTACATAGGTGGACGCAAGCACCTCAAAAGTATGACCAGTAACAAGTCATAGGGCTTATGCCCTCAAAAAATATATACAAGTAGTGCTCTCGGCACGTGAAAAGCCTAGAATAACTAAGGTCGGGGCCTATGGGCCCTGTTGTAATGATCAACAACATTTTCCAAACGCCGAAACAGTCGGACCCATGTTCGTCATGCCCCCACTACATGAGGCTACATAGATGGTGGCAGATCCTCAATCTCTTCCATAGGGACTGTGCAGGTGAGCGAGGTAAAGTTTCACTTGAATCATCTCAAAACCCTCTCAACCTCACCGGCTGGAAGCTCTCCTATTGTTGTTGGTCCCCCTGTGGTGGTAGGTGCAGCCCCTGGTTGAGGACGATGCATGTTCCTCACGTAATCCGCAGGTTGCACTGGTCCCACATATGCACATAATAGACACATATCTATCAAATACTCTAGTATAAAAAAAATGATATATAAAAAAAAACCAACATAAAAATTACATATGTTTCACAAAAAACAAACAAACGATGCAAACTTTCCCATCTCTCCCTGCTCCTCGCTAGGAGGTACCGGTATCTCAGTATCTCTCGAGAAATCAATACCAACATAAGGGTAATCCTCTATGACTAGGATCTGTCGCAACAACCAAGCAAAGAAATAATCATCAAAGGACTCATTGGTCCTTCCACCACCATGTCGTGGCAGTAACACTGCCCATATGTAGACCGCAGGAAGAGAGGCCTGATGTCCTCGTACCACCACTCGAGGACTAAAACTAGGAACCCTTTCAAAGAATAAAGAGCATAGAATCGTCTTGAACCTGAAGTTCCTCTGCGTCCATGACCGGCAATCTATTAGCTGTCTCTTCATACAATCTAGCAGTTTAGTGCTCCAGTCAAATATCTGTGCATTTAAGCACTGGACTGCACAATTCATCTGTGCACGGGATGCCTGATGTAGAGCCACAGAACCAGTCATCCGCCCAATAAGCAACACAATCACCTACAGTGATAAATCTGTGATCTTTCTTATGGGCATATGTGAGCTCGATCGGTATGTACCAGCCTCACAATAAAGTCCTATCAATTTCGATATGTTATGAGGCCCCGAAGGAAATGTCTGAAAATTGACTAGTTCCCCTCTCCTGGAGAGGCCAGTCAAAATATATGTGTCCTCTATAGTAGGCACTAGTGACTGCCCCTCTAACATAAAGGCCTCTACGTCGAGATGCCAATAATCAACCAAGGCATTCAATAGCCTAGGTTGTGCCCGGATAAAAGGACATAGGAAGAACTTGAGCAGCCCACATTGCATTAACGCAGCAACAACATTGGGGTCTTCCCCGACCAACTCACTAATCTCCTCATGCTCTATTTCTCTCTAGTGAACATACATCTTGCAAAACACCAATTTCAGGAGGGTTAAACCTTGATTTTTTTTAAAATTTCATTAAATAAAGGGTCCACGTGGGTTGTAATGATGACAGTTGCGTGTACACGCATGCAGTTTTTCCTCTGCCCGAGTGTACACGTGGCCTGTCATAAGACAGCCCGCGTGGACCTAGGCCCGACCTTTTGAAGGTCGAAGGCCCCCCAAAACTTGAAACTAAAAGAATAAATAAATATTTAATTTGAAAGAGGAGAGATTTTATACTTACTTGATTCAGACAGATGGTCTTTTCGTCCACTGTAGCTCCCGGAATCACCAATTTTATCAAAGAGGGTTTTTTGCTCCAAAGTCAATTTCCAAATTGGCAATGGTGATAATGAGCTGCCAACTTCTATTTATAGACTTTTTGGCCCCTTATTGTCATTTTTTGCCCCCCCTTATCATTTTCTTTAAATTGAAAACCATTTAGAGTGATTCAGGAGTTGCGTTGGAAGGTTATAATTGGGTATCGGGACATTTGCTTTTGGCATTTTTGGTCACTTTTGACAGTCCGTGGGAAAAACCTCAGATGATCAACTTGAGCATATAGGTTAGGTTTCCATCCCGACTTATGTATCTCGTTGTCTTTATCCCTTTGTGAAAGGATCAATCGCATTAGGTTGCGACATAGAACCATCATTGCTACTTTAGAAGTGTCACAATTTGGTGGTAGAGCTTACCGGAACATGGATGCCCTAGGTAGATCCTGGTTGTGTTATGGTGTTCATGCTATCACTAATGAATGTAGGCTCATGAGTCCTTTTTTTTTTTTCCTGATTACGAGTTTGAGCCTCATTTGCATGATTCCTTTTCACTCTTGACCTCACCCTCGGGACTCCCAAAAAACATAACGGGTCTTCTTTTAAGCCCTTTTCAGACCCTCTAAACATGAAAAGATTGTTTTGTGATATTGTGGACTTTCACTCTTGTTAAACTAAAATTTTAAGTCACGTCTATCCGGCAGTAGTTTACCCTTTTTTTCGTTCCGGACGGTCAACCGTACGAACAAATGTATACTCTAAGGAACTTCAGTTCTCTAGAAGAGTACTCTCAGGTATCATTTTAACCCTTTTTTGGGCCTGAGGGACTAAATGTATGAAAAAGGAACCCCCACAGAGTCCATAGTTAAGCTCATTTTAGACTCCCTAAAATTGAAAAGATTGTTGAGTGACATTATTCTTTCACACTCGTTAAAATGGTCCAAAAGAACATTCCTGATGGAGTCCATAGTTAATCTTTTTTCAAACTCCTTAAAAATGAAAAAATGGTCGAGTGATCTTGTATTTATCACACTCATTAAAATGGTTTTGAATAGACGTCTTGTCGGTTCTAGTTTACCCCTTTTTAGAACCGACTAGACTACCTTCGAAAAAAGTAGCCCCGTAGAGTCTCCTTTTACGTTTTTCAGACTCTCTAAATATGAAAAACCATCGAGCTTACCTTCTTTGGGCTCGTTAAAATCACATCGAAGGACGTTACCATTGTGTTTTTTATTAAATGCATTTTCATACCCGCTTCATTGGCCTAATGTCGGCTCCATGTTTCTCTCAAATGAACCATCTAAAGCATGCCTTCTACGCAAGCCATGTAGCACTTTGCCTCTGTGTCTTGACACCTTTGGCCCCTGGAGGATTTTTCCTAAGTGTCCTTACTTTGAACATCAGTCTTTTCCCTGCGCCTTGAACTTGTATGTTTGCAACACTCATTCCCCCTTTGTAACATAACATTCTTTTATTCTTTTTCCAAAATTATTGAAAAAGACAAAAAAAATCAAATATACCCCAAAAAGAGGAAGGTAAAAGTATTTTCTTTGTATTGGAAGCATAACGAGTCACCCTTGGAGAAAGTACATATGTTTGTTTGTTCATAAAACTTTGGGATTTAATACGACCTTAGGAAGTTGTTCTCGCTACATAGAGTTGTGTCCTCCTCCATTTGGTTATTCTTCCAAGCATATGGAGAGTTTGTGTTGCCTCCTGCCTCGTAAAGTTATGTTAATGCCATGCTACATGAGTCTCATCATTTGTTGTGCTATTGTCCAAGGGAATTTTTTACCAAGACTGAGTCAGCCCCTCTGCAGTTTGTCTCTTTCCCTCATACCTGGCCATCCTAAATGTCCAATCAAGTCTTTGTTTGAAATCAATGAAGCCTTTAGTCTGATCATCAAGATTATCTAGTCCATGACTGAAGAGTCATCGAAGACTTCTTGGTAGTGAAGTCGTACACNACCCGAGTTTTGAATATTTTGAAGTTGTTTCTCGAGCTCTGAAGACCTCATTTCCGGCCATCAGGCCTTATCAGCTTCTAGAAGATGGATACTCTACATGTATATCTTTTTGATTTTGAGATGTAGCTCCGTTGTGTATTTCTTGCGGCTACACTTTATATAGTTATATGACATGGATCTATAGTGTATTTGATTGGTAGCCATGATTTTATTTTATTCCAAGCATGGGTATGTCCGCCTCGGTGAGACAATTATTATTTTGCAGATGGAACCTCCTGATTTTTGGTCCCTGGGCTCACTTGTTCGGCACATCAGTGAAGATTGTTAATGTATTTCGGCCATCAGATGTTCTTCTGACCTCACACATTAGGGGTCATCTATTATAACCCTAATTTGCACTAGACATGCTTACCTGACATCAAGCCATCTTAGATTCCTTCTTTTCCAAAACACTACTGAACAACTCTTCTTAAAAACCCATTTTATAAAGGCTCACGCGCCCTGCTACATTACTGCACACGTGTACATGCTTGCTGACCCAAGACAGCCCACGTGTACCTACAAAAGCACGAAAAAAGGAAAGTTGTTGACGAAACACACATCTTTGGTTAAGTTAAATAAACCTTTCGACCATGCATGGCTGGACATTCGACCAAATACCTAGCTTCTTCTAGCCTATAAAAGAAGGGTTAGGGGTCCCATTTGGAGGAGAAAAAAATCATAGTAAAGAAACTATACCCAATTGAGCATTCCCCTTGTCCCGGCCTTTATCCATCCTTGTGCAAAGAGAAGTATAGAGAAACGCAGTTGGAGGAAAGTTGAAGAGGAGACCAGGACCAGGTTCGTGGAGCAGTGATCAGCTTCATCATTGTAAGTTTCTTTAGTGAAGTTAATAATAAAGAAGTACTTTTCCCATCCCACCATATGAGGTTTTCATTGTTTATTGTGTACATGTCGATTAAATATCTAACCCATTAATCTGTAGATCAAATGCACGTGGAGTTCTTTGTTTGTCTTTTATGAATGCAGGTCAACCTTGGGAGGAGAGTTACAATCAAAGAGTGACCAAGTGTGAAGAGGGATCGATATCAAATTCCCAAAATAAGTTATGTTCACTTGATCTTCTTAACTACGTATTTGTTTAAGAATAATGGGGATTAGGTCCGGGATGACGGTAGAAAGTAGGAATATTTAGGTCTTTTCTACATGCATGATAAATCCCTAAGTGCTAGTCCATTGAGGGATTTCCCACTCACAATAGCTAGACCAATGCATCACAGTTGATCCGACATTGATCCATAGGATCATCGGATTGAGCATGCAGGGACCCAACCCGCAGGACTTCTACCCAGGGAAGGTTACAGATCACGCATTGGCACAAAAGATCAAAGACACATATGGAAATGTAGAAAAGGGAATGTGAGGCTAAAAGGTATCTTCCATCCAGAATGGCGCAGTGCACCTAGCCTTCTAGTTGATCGCAGTAAATCTTGTGAGAAAGCACTGACCCACACAGGTCATGGGATTCATTGTTGACCTCACCGGGAAATGTGTAGAAGGACTCCAAATGAACTTGGTGAAGTACTTGGTCAACCAGCTAGAATTATATTGTCGTGAAGATAAGGATCAGGGCTATGAGTTTCACTTTAGCTGGCTCTTGATCCTCATCGCATTTACCACTTGGGAGATGCCGAAAGGTGCGACCTTCTCGGACATTGATTCATTCGAGTTGCTCACTACGAATTTCACCATGCTCTGGTACTCAAGTGATATGGGAAAACAGTGGCATTCAAACGTGGTATTTCATACATATTATCTCCAACTGAAGAGGGTTATCGAAGCTATCCCTCACATGACACCAAACACCTTGCATCGGTTCCGACCCCTCATGAAGTTTTTCGAATATCGACACTTCATTTATATCACCGTGCATGCAGATGAGCATAAAGAAGAGCTTCAGTCATACTACAAGCTCACAGAGGAGGACCTCAAAGAGATAACTAAGCACTGGTCTACAAAGATCCTCATCCCCACTAACCCCGTATAAATGTTAGAACTTGAACTAATTGGTATCCCTGAGACCACTCATGAAGCAAAGGATACCCCTAGACCCAACAGAAGGAAGAAAACCAAAGAGGTCCAAAACTTTAGCAACGCATCGGAATAAACTGCTTCAGTATCACCTAGTCGAGGGGGTGATGACGAAGTAGAGAAAGAAGATATCAATGGAAAGGAAGATCAACATAATCAAGGTGAAGTAACACTGCCTAAGGATCTTATTGATGAGGTTGATCCCTTGAATAAAAGGAAGGTTTCCCCCATGAAACCCTCTTCTTGAAAGAAATATAGAGCCACCTTGACTAAGATGCAGACTGTGCTCACTGTAGATGACTTCGAATTCATCATTGTAGCTGTAGCAGATGCCTCGCAAGACATATTGCAGAAACATGAAGCCAAGCAGGAGAAGATGTATGACAGGATCAAGGTTGAACTCATAGGGGTACAACATGCCCTTCAATCTAGCCACGTAGTATCCACTGCGCCCCCGCCATTAGAAGAACCATAGTTGGGAGATGATCCTGCCCAACTCCACAGAGTAGCTGATGTGACCAAAGCTCACCTTCGTCGAGCACAAGCTGAGAAAGACTAGACCATAGAGGCCTTGAAAAAGGCCCAATAATAAATGGTAGAGCAATGTCAGGATGCACAAAAGGAGAATGATGACCTTCAAGCCAAGTTTAAATAAGAGAGGGCATAGGTCAAGCAAGAAAAAGAGCAGTTTCTTGCAAAGCAGGTTGGAGTCAAAGAAGCAGTCGACAGAGCGCTTCTCTTTGTGATAGGCTTAGAGCCAAAGGTAGAAGACCGAGTGGAGCATCAAGTAGCACAGCTCATGGAATCTATCCAACAACTTCAACAAATAATAGCAAACTTAGAGCTAGGAAAAGTGACCAATACTCTATAGGATGTGCGGGATCAAAGAGATGTAACTTCTCGAAGCGCAGTTGAGAGAATCANCTGAACTGAAGGCACTGGAATCATAGCTCCAAGAGGCAAACCAGAAAGCAGAAACAGTACAGGCGTAGTTGAAGCCCCTGTCATTCGTTGAGAGGATGAAGATATCCCAAGAACATTGCACTAATCAACAGCAGTTCCACACCATTCAGAGAAAAGTCATGGAAGTGACTCAGAGGCTCCAACCAACACAGGATGAGGCTTGCCAATTATTCACAGAGATTGAAGGCCGAGGAGAAGAACTATAGCAAGTCGTCACTGCAGTTGAACAATGCTCAGAGGGACCTATCAATGAAGTAGTTATCCAAGAGTTCACCGAGAAGGAGGTCGTGGCGCAGCTCGAGCCAAGCTCAAGGATTTTGAAGCAGAGCTATCCAGACCAGAGTGACTCAGGATGATTCACAAGTGAGTGTTGGGGACATGTTGGCCCTTAACCAATTTTTGAGGATCCTTGGTCATGTTTGACCTATTTTTGGGACTTCGACAGGCTATCGAAGGTAGAGCGCAATTCAAACTGGAGATCGCGGGATCTTGGCCCCTTTTTAGGGCTTTTTGGGTTTTGGGATTATGTAACGGGTATGAGGATGTCGTCCCATGGGTTTACCCATGTTTAGGCCCTCTTTGTAATGTATAAATAGAAGTCTAGGCAATGGAAGAGAAGGTCGGAGAGGAGGTTTTTGGTGCTATGCTAAGTGAAAGCAATCATTATAAATTCTTTGTTCATATTGTGTGAGATTTGCAAGGCTAGGTGAAACTGATTGTAAGATACTGCAAAGAGGATTTGTGTTGTAACTCAAGGAAGGAGGATTTAGCAGAGGAGGATTTAGCAGAGTGCACGCAGATATCTTATACTCTGTGGAGTAATATATCATGGCTCTGTGCATGTAGAATATTGACAGAAAGAAACAAAGAAGAAGAGTTGGTGGACATAGCCTCAGGGTGGGGTTAAACCACGTATATCTAGTGTTGTGGTTTCTTTGTGCTTTATGGTTGTTCTCTTGTTTATGTGGTCAAATGCTTAGTGCACTGATATATGCTTAGAAGAATCTAATATGGTAGATTTGTGTTGAATAATGTGAATGAATGCTATATTTGATCTATGTTCATATGCTTAGTGCTTGAATCTATTGGATCTTTGTGAATACTGTGATGATCTATTATTAGGGTTTAGTTGTGTCGTAAAGTAACACTGAGTATTAATGAACTATAACTGCTAAGTGCTCTATTAAGGTGTTACAATCACAGATCTGTGTCCCAGCTAAGGTTGTAGACATATGAATCATGTGACCACCCCTGCCTCCACCTCGGGTGAGACTTCATCTGCTTCACAAGTGTTGCCAAAAGGGTCGGTAGTTAGGGTTGTGTTGTTGTGTTGTTGTAAGCTTTGATCCCTGGGTCTACCCCTGTTCCAACGGGTTGTGGAGCAGATTGAGGAAATCATGTGCATGACATATGAGAGGAGGATGAGAGGTCTAAGAGTAGAAGTAGAAGGAAACACTCCTATCCATGTCAGTGTCAGTGTGGAACCCATAAACCCATATGTGACTAATACACCAAGAAAACAACCACCATTTAGACAACCAAATTTTGGGAGAAGGAAGACAATAGGAAGTACATCTACACAAGGAACAACAACTAGGGGAGACAGTTCAGGAAGCATTAGTCAAATATCTACACCACGTGGAGGTACTAGTTCAACATTTAAGATGGTGGGACATGACCCAACCATCAGGTTACCAAAATTCAAAGGAGAAGCATAAGAGGACCCAGAGAAACACATGTTTATATGTGAAAAGAGTTGGGAAGAAAAATAGATCACAGACGAGGACACTAAACTTGCACAATTAGTTATCACATTAAGATATCGCGCACTGGGTTGGTGTATGAGTTTAGCCACAAATAGTCTTCCAGGGACAACCAGAACGATTGGAGATATCAAGAAGCTGTTGATAAATGAGATCTAGAATCCAAGTTCATAGGACCAATACATGAACAAGATGATAGAGATTAAGCAGAAACCAGGAGAATATGTATGGGAGATTGACCAGAGATTCAAGCGACTGAAAGGAAAGCTGAAATATGTCATGACAGATATGCAGCATAGGCATATGTTCATCAATTCAATATTACCACACTTGAAATATACACTATGACAACATAAGTTTCAGACACAGACAGACGCTCTGCAGGAAGCCCTACAACTGGAAGACAACCAATATCATAAGACAGATTCATCTATCGAGGAGTTAAAGGAGGATCTGAAGAACTTAACACTCCAGCTAAACCAGAACAAGAATAAGGACACAAGAAAAGTCATTTGATGTACCACATGTAGGACAGAAGGACACCATAAGAACGAATGTCCAACATTTGCATAGTACATGGCTGCAAGAATTCCAAATCCATTACCAACATGAGGACTATGGTGCAAGATATGTAAGAAACAGGGCCACGATCCATATCACTGCCCAATGATGTAGAAGTACCAGATAGTACCGAAGATATCATATTGAAACTTTTGCAAGTCAGTAGGCCATGATGACAAAGATTGTAGAACCATGGAGTTGATGAGAGAGAAAACATCATATGCATATTGGGTACAGATATAAATAATGACTGGGAAATCTGCACCCCATTTTAATCAAGTACCAACCTAGTACAACACTGTGCAGCCATAGTATAACACCGCACAACCACAGTATAATACCGCGCAGTATAACCAGGTGCCTCAGTATAATGCACCGCGATGGGATCGAGTTGGCTACAGAGGCATAGAAAGAGAAAGAGGAGGATTTGGAAGAGGTAGAGGACCACTGGTATGTCACAATTGTCAACAACCAAGACACTATGCAAGAGAATGTCCAGTTCCACCAGCGACCTGTATGTATTGTCGCGCATCAGATCATGACACAGAAGAATGTCCTACACTATTAGGAAAGATCTAGGAAAAGAGGAATTAGAACAATCAGAATGTTCAATGGATTTTTGCAGAAGAGAGGGATGAAGGAAGAAACATCAACATAGTTACACGCAGAGGAGCTAAATTAGGAAATGACGCAATACAACAAGATCCATCACAACACCAATGGGTGAAGAACAATGTCGAACCAAGGAAGTAGTTTGACACGTATAACGAGAAGGAGATGTTCAAGAAAACTATACAATAATTCATAAAGCGAGACATTGTGTCGATATCAACCGCGTAGCATGGAAAGAAAGTACCAAAGTATGAGATGCCTCCATCATTGGATCACACCAAAGAAACGAGCCACTGGGACAAGTAAGTATGATCAAGGGCTTTTTGGAATCATGTGTAAAATTACTAAATGATCCATCCTCTATCAAAGTATTACAAAATATGATAGAAATGTGTTGCGTAGAGGTAGAAGGAAAGTTAGAAAAAAAAACCATCAATCAACTACATACAAGAAGAAGAACAAGTAGGGAGTTCAGGCTGAATGCCAACATTGGAGATTTCAACATGAGAGATATTATAATGGATTTAGGATCCAAATTCAATGTATTACCCAAGAAGACATGGAAATGTATGGGAGATCCCACATTAGGATATTCACCAGTTCAGCTGAAACTAGTAAATCAACACAGATTCCTATCAATTGGAAGACTAAAAGGAGTGACAATAGACCTGGATGGAGTGTGGACTAAATCCGACTTCAAAGTAATAGAGATAGTGGACGGCACTACACATTATCCAACATTTCTCGGCTTAGATTGGGCATTTGATAACCAGGCCATAATAAACTTAAAGACGTGAAAAATGACCTTCGAGTCAGGAGAATACTGGGCCATTGTGCCATTAGACCCATCAGAAGGGGAAAGGTTCATATAGCCTACTTGCTTATACTTGGAGGAAATTAACCAGTTGTGCAGAACGAATGCGCCACAGGAGGATTACATAAACCCAACTACGTATGGGGTACTTAGTTGGTGGAGCATTACTTCAAGTGCGTCAAACTCCGATATGGGCTTAGAGAATTGGCAACAGAGGTTACATGAAGTTTCCACAAGAATATGCTCAAGAATAGACTACGCAGCAAGATGGGTAGGTACAGAGATAAGGGAACCACCCATCTTCCATGGGGTGAATGAACTAGAACAATTATTGACATAGTATGAAGATGAAGTGTTAGAAAATCAGAGACTCTTAGCACTAGATGTATCACTCAAGGCGACACCTGGGAGATGGTGGGGTGCAAAAAAAGAAACAATCAAGGACTGGTACCAACATAAGCGGTTACTGCGCATTAGGTTTGGCGAAGAACATGGAAGCAACCAACGGAAGAAATATGATGGATAGGGGGAACTAGCAGCACACTTGGATAAATGAAGAGTGTTGTGAAAAATGACACCACTGGAGGAATGGCCTCACCATTTTGTACACACATTATAGGGAATCCTAGCAAACTGGTATATAGACCAAGAGCTGCACAGAGGAACTACGAGATGGATAGTATTACAACAAAAATTTACAGACACTTTCGCATTTGAGCATGAGAACCCCAACATAGATGCAGCACTTAAGAAAATAATAGGAGTGATATTTATTAAGGAACCATAAGTTGAACTTATAACAGACGAACAACAACAAAATAGACAGACAGTGAAAGAACTATTGTCATGCTACCATGTGCAATAAGAAGTACCAGATGAAGATGACCCGCATGACATTCATATTGAGGAAGTTGAAGGTGAGAGAGAAGTGGAGGGTCCACCTCTGGAATCAGGAGTGATTTTTGCATCGATCAAGGTGAATAAATTCAACATCGGGACAGTGGAGAATCCCAANACTATTGGGATGAGAAAACAATATAAAGTATAACAGAGTTACTGCGTAAATACAACGACCTATTCCCAACAACGTTCACAGAAATGAAAGGCATAGTGGGAGAGCTGAGTGAAATGAAAATATCACTCAGAGCTTAGGCAAGACCAATTAGACAGCGACCATACAGACTAAACCCAATATATAAGAAAAAATTCAACATTGATATTAATAGGATGTTAGAGGCTGGAATCACAGAACCTGTAGAAGAATCTGAATGGATAATCTCGATGGTATTTCAGGAGAAGAAACAAGAGGGGATAAGAATATACGTCAACTTGAGAAATTTGAACGATGCGTGCTTACATGACCCATTCCCTACCCTGTTCACAGATGAATTCTTGGAGAATGTAGGAGGACGGGAATCTTATTCATTCACCGATGGATTCTCGGGATACCATCAAATCAAGATATCCCCAGAAGACAGATACAAGACCACTTTTTCCATGGAATGGGGATCATACCAGTATACAGTCATGTCATTTGGATCGAAGAATGCACTAGCAATATTTTTTAGAGTAGTCATAGATGCATTTAAAGAATTTATCCACCATTTTCTAGAGGTATACCTGGACAATTGGACAATCTATAGTCTGTTAAAAGACCATGTAGATGTCTTATGGGTGATGTTAGAAAGATGTAGTCATTACTAGATATCGCTAAATATCAAGAAGTGCATCTTCGAAACACCTTTTGGGATACTATTGGGCCATATAGTATGCAAGCAAGGTTTGCTAGTAGATCATGCCAAGATTGCATTAATTGTTAACTTGCCACCACAAAAAACAATTGTCAATTAAGAGCGACATTGGGACACACATGATACTACATGAAATTTATAAAAGGGTACGTGCATATCACTGTGCCAATGGATAAATTGCTAAGGAAAGACAAAAAGTTTCAATGGAATGAGGATTGTCAACATGGTTTGGATACTCTGAAAGAGAAGATGATAACTGCACCAATACTGGTATTCCAAAATTGGGAGAAGACAATCCATGTTCATGTAGATGCATCGGCCATAGCACTTGGAGTTGTTCTAGCACTGCCAGGAGCAGGAGAATTGGACCCTCCTATAGCATTTTCTAGCAGAAAATTATCAGAATCGGGGCAGAACTACAACACTACAGCAAGAGAAGGCCTAGCTATGGTCTACGTGCTCCATAAATTCTGATATATTTACTAGGAAAAAATTTCAAGATGTTCACGGACCATTCAACACTCAAATACCTTATCAATAAGATATTGTTGGGGGGGAGAATTTGCATATGGTTATTGTTATTCCATGAGTTTAACTTCGAAGTAATAGTCAAGCCAGGAAATTTGAATGCGGGACCTGATCACCTGTCGAGGATCACGAATGGGGAGGAACCTACAAATCTAGAGGATAACTTTTTGGACGCAAAGTTATTTCTAGTCCAAATAGCTAATGAATACTTCGCATACATCATCCAATACTTGAGTACAGGGACTGTGCCACAGGAATACAACACCGCGCAGAAGAAGAATCTGGTAGTCAAGGCTGCAGATTACCATCTAATTGCAGTACACTTATACAAAATGGGTTTTTTTAGCACTAGGAGTCACCTTCAGATTGCATGGAAGGTAAGAACAGTACCCATCAAGTTTTAAGTGAATGTAAGGGTGTTTAAAGGGTCAAATGGAAAAGGACTCAAGTGATAATGTTCTAACTTAGATAATAGGGCTAGAATGCACCAACAAATAAGGTCTTGGATAATTTCAATCAGTAGTTTGGGAGTAAGTATGAATAGAGGGAAGACTTGAATGAGAGAAGTGTAGGGGCTGCTGTAAACATCTGGTCCACAAAAGCCTAAGGAGGAAAGTTTCTTAACACAAGATCTTCTTGAACTGAGAAACTAAGGAAACTAAATAAACATCATGATAACATAATGATCAAACATCCATCATAACATCACCACAATCATTCATGTGAATCATTCAAAGCATGAACATTTAGCATCAGAAGCAAATAGGCTGAAATAGAAGTTGATTTCTATTAGTCAAAAAGTCTTAAGTCCAATACATCACTAGATCACAGTTACTTCATCAAAATATTACAGTATAAGGGAGCCTTTCTCAACCATCTGAACCTGCTAAAGCAAATGATCTATCTATTTATAACAAAAGGGAGGCAATAGATAGAGGTACGAGTTGGCCTCCTTCCCTTGAAAAACTCTAAACATTTATTTGATCTAACAACTTATCTAACCACCTATGCTATAAAACAGGAAAATGTTGGTGACTAATCCAATTGAATTTCAAACTAATTTGATTCCCTTTTTCTACGCAAGTCCCTGTTTTCCATGTGTCTTTCGAAGCATGTGGTTGTCTTCATGATGCTAATTGTTGCTTCTCCATCCTTCTTCATCATCAATTTATCCAAAATTTGTTAGCTTGTTCCTCCTAGATCCATGGTCTTTATTGGCAGCTTCCTTGGGTAGAAAATCTAGGTAGTGCACTACAAGGAGAAAAGGTAGCGCCTGTAGGTAGCATCACTATGTTGCATATGTGCACAGACTCTGCTCTCTGTGCAATATTAGGTATCTCTTGTTGTTACACATTATCTTGGTCACCCTGATGATGATTACATAAACATGTCTTAAGGTTCCCAATATAATCTTTTTCCTGAGAAAAGAAACCTCTTTCCGCCCTTACAAGATGCATTTTTGGAAGGCCACGGCGAGAAGATCCCTTTACACAGTGCGGAAATCCCTAATTTTTGCATGCTGTAATATAGCTGGTTTGCGATATTTCCGTAGGTTGATATATAGGTAGGTCACAACTGCACTTTAAAACTAAAAGAGGAAATAAGTTCTAGCAGTTTCTAGAAGTGGAATCTTCTGGAAATATGAAGTGGCGTCTATGTGGCTACGATCCTATTGACTTCTCTGATTTGATGGGATCATCCTCATCTCTTTACCCACTTTAGATTCTCCTATATAATGATAGGCTTCTCATGGAAAAGGTTAGAGGTACAAGAATAAAGAAGCATAGATATTGAGGAAAGAATAGGTTGAAGACTGTGAAGAATCTTATTTCAAGTGATGCTTGAGGTCTCCATCCATTCATGAAGATTTTGAGAGAAATATTCATACAAAAGGTCGGAGAAAATGTATGTGTGTGTTAGAACGAAGGACCACTGAAAGGGAACTTGCGACATCAAGGCAATTCGGTTGTATCTTCTATCTTTTGTTAATATAATATGGTGGCATGTCGCTTTCCCATAAAATGATTGATATTTTATTACATGATTCCTTGATCACATGTTTAGGTTGTCATTGTATTTCATTATTGATGTTTTCACATTAGTTGATATGTGTTATTACATATCTGATTTCACAGGAGCATTGGAGCAAAGCAGGATCAACAAAGACATAAGGAAGTGATTCATAAAGTATGTTATCTATTCCTCTTTTGGTAATTAAATTCAATGATCATAATCTAGGGAAAGCATATTGTTCCATCTTGTCTTGTTCTAGATCCAGGTGGATCTAGGGGGATTAATTCATGTCCGCATATATTGATTTACCTATTAACATCTGTAGTTAGTACCTCTGTGTTGTGCCTGTGTGCAAAGCTTTACCCTCTATAAAATATTCGGTAGCGCCACTTACTCTGTGCATGTGTGCCAATTATTTGCCCTCTGTGGAATATTAGGTAGGGCCATTGGGTAGCATCACTTACGTTGCGTCTGTGTGAAGGTTTGGGTAGCTTTACAAAAACATAGTGCCTTCAATCCTTGAACATGTGCAGAATAATTTGTGGTTTTTCATGATGACAAAACCGTTTTAATCAAGAGCCTTGACTGCACAATAGGTAATGCCTGCTACCAATGGGCAAGCTATCACTTAGAAAAAAACCAAAACCCAAATAGTTAAGCATTTATAAGCCTATATAGATGGAAGAGATAATATTTTCATATTGGTTAACCCTCCCAAAAAGATACATCCTCAAAAATGGGGCTTACCCTTTACCAGCTATTTTGTCATTTTGACACTTAACCTCATACTCTTTCGAGTAGAAAGAGGATCTTTAATTGACACATCAGA
>SNQJ01S0053150.1:109133-130637 GCA_010110895.2 Picea sitchensis
GGACAGACCCAGGGTTCAACGCTTCAACAACGCACCAACAAAACCCTCACTACCAGCCCTTTTAGCAAAACCTGTGAAGCAGATGAAGTCTCACCCGAGGTAGAGGTAGGGGGTTGCAGGACTCATGTGTCTATAACCAAGTTGGGACACAGATCTGTGATTATAAAACTTAACAAAGAACTTAGCCAATAACATACATTAGTTCTTAAACCTTATTCACATCACAAGTCAAACCCTTATTACAGATCAGCACAGTAGAAATCAAGATTAAGCACATCTAATCATTTAGCACATAGCATTAGCTCAGATCTAGCATTCAAATATCATAAAGAAATAAGCATCCATAGATCTATCTATCATACATCAAGATCAGTGCATTAAGCAGATAAACAACATGATTAATATTGCACAAAGCACATCAGAACACAGAGTATACGTGGTTCACGCCAGAGTGGGGCTATGTCCACCAACTTATTCTTCTTCTTCTTTATTATTCTACAATCTCTTACATGTGTCTACTCATGTGCACAAAGCCACAGAGCCAAGTCTCGCACTGGACAGGTGATCTGTGCACAACGCACTAGATCCACCTTCCTCAAAATCAGGTCAAGGCACAGAGCCAACTCCTTGGTAGCACAAAGCCTCTTATAATCACTTGCACTTCGATCTGCAATTTTAACACACAGTATGCAAAAAATCCAACAATTGTTCTTCGCACTTAGCAACCTTTACATATTCTTGCACGAAGCCAAATTAGAAAGTCTTCACTCTAAGTCCTCTCTACTTATTTATACATTACAAAAAGGCCTAAACATGGGTAAACCCATGGGCCGACATCCCATACCAGTTACATAAACCCTAAAAATCCCAAAAATCCCGCAAAATAGGTGAGATCTCGCGATCTCAGCTCTACCTAGGTGCTCCATCTTCGACCAACCTGTCGAAGTCCCAAAAATGGTCAAACACGACCAATGTTTCCTCAAAACTTGGTCAAGGGCCAACATCCACAAAATCAAAATTCCCCCTAAATACATTAAGGCCAACAATATATATTGCATGCCTTCCACTTGACACTTGTCACCTTTGAGAAGTAGCATTAAGCCACTTGGTGACTAGTTACCTACCCTCAATGAAATATATATGACATTAAATTTTTCCAGAAAGTATTATAAAATATTTCCTAAGACTTATGAGTCACCCCCTTTTCCCTTTTTCTGGTGGAGTATCTCCCCCCCATATATTTTCATGTAATTCAGTCAGCGCGCAGTGATGCAATATTATATTAATATTCAAGATTATATTTACATGGATAGTCACGTTGGCCTATCTGCATCCAAGCTCACCACACTTATAATCATACACGCTCTCCAGCCTCCATTCATTCATACGCACTAATCCAAGTGCGTGCAACATAGTGCAATGTGTGCACCTGCCCAGGTGTGTACAACACACCTAATGTGCACACCCTATCTTTGTTAACACTTCTTCGCACACTATTTGTATGTGTGCAACACCAAAACTAGGAGTCCTCGGCTCACCATCATAAATGTTCATTACATTCACACTTGTACCAATTGATTCACTAGCCTATATATATAATTACAAAGGGTTATGAATCAGGGACATTGCAATCGTCTCCCCCTTATTTATGCACTGTCCTCGGTGCATCATATACACATGTACATACAAAATTTCAAAAACCTTCAAAAAGATGAGGATACTCTGCTCGCATAGCATCCTCGTGCTCCCAGGTTGCATCATGAGGAGCRCACCAGGTCCATTGGACCTTAACAAGATCCATGGCTCATTTCCAGAGCTTCTTTACTTTCCAATCCAATATGCATACCGCTCACACTTGAAATCTTCCTTCTGTCCCCACCTAAATCACATTCCAATCAATATTATGATTAGCATCGGGTACATACTTCTTAAGCAATGACACATGGAAAACATTATGAATGCATAAGTACATAGGCAATGCAATAATATCAGTGACAAAACCAATCCTTTCAAGGATTTCAAATGGCCCATAGTAGCGCACTACTAACTTAGAACATTCCCCCAACTTCAGGGAACTACATTTGGCCTTTACTTTCAAAAACACGTGATCACCCACTCCAAATTCCCTGTGGATTCTTCCTTTATCTATGCAACTTTTCTACCTATCTTAGGAATATTTTAAATTCTACCTTATATTTACCATCTTCTCCTCCATTTCTCAGAGTAAATCTGGCCCCACTACTATGCGGTCTGCTGGGTTATCCCAAATTATAGGTGTGTTACACTTTCTACCATAAAGTGCCTCAAATGGAAAGATGCCTGATACCCATTGTTGTAACCAAACTCTTCCAAATGAAGGCAGTCTTCCCATTTTGATGGTTTATCCATCACATACATCCTCATCATGTCTTCAATATTCACCCAATTCACCCTCTCGGTCTGACCATTTGTATCAAGGTGACATGTTGTGTTGAAATTTAGACTTGTTCCAAATCCCTTGAATAGTCCTTTCCAAAAGTTTGAGGTGAATTTGGAATCTTTGTCAAAGACAATTATCTTAGGTACACCATGCATCTTAGAAACTTCGTGCATGTATATCTTAGCAATGTCAAATGCCTTGTGCGCTGACTTTACTGGAATAAAATGGGAAGCTTTCGTAAGCTTGTCCACTACCACCATAATAGAATCGTGTTGTTTAGCAGTTCTAGTCAACTTAGTTATGAATTCCATGGTCACAACTTCACACTTCCACTCAGGAATAGGAAAAGGTTGTAGCAAACTAGCTGGATTTTTGTGCCCAGTCTTAACCTTCTAACATTTGATACATCTCGCAATAAAATCTAAAACTTCATTTTTCATACCTGTCCAAAAATATTTCTTTTTGACTGCGACAATGGTCTTCTAGTAACCTAGATTTCCATCATAAAGAACATTATGCATCTTTGACAAAATCAAGTTCTTCAACTCTGATCATTTGACACATAGACTCTGCATTTATACATGAGGATCCCATCCTCTCTCAACTCATAATCCTAAAACTTTTGTTGTGACATATCTTGTTGTAAAGCCGCACTTATATCCACATAGCATAGATCTGATTTGGAAAATTACAAAATTTTGTCACAAAAAACTATTTGGTACATGCTAATGGTTGTAACATGCATTTCATCCACCCTCATGTTGAGTGCATTAGCCAATTTGTTTTCCTTTCCTCTGATATGCTTTATGTCGAATCCATACTCATTGAGGAACTCTAACCACCTACTTTGTCTGGAATTTAAACTTGGTTGTCCAAAAAAGTATTTTATACCACAAATCTTTTACCCATGAGATAATTTCACCACATCTTCAAAGCATGCACTATGGTTGCCAATTCTAAATCATGTGTAGCATAGAGCCTTTCATGCTCTTTCAACTTCCTTGACTCATAAAATGTCACATGTCCCTTCTGACTCAGGACCCCACCTATTCCTTCCTTGCATGCGTCTATGCACACGACGAAGTCTGCATATGGATCAACAACCTTCAAAATTTGCGCACTTGTTAACAAACTCTTCAAGTGTTGAAAACTCCTTGCGCAATCCGAAGTCCACTCAAATCATGCACTTTTCTTCTACAAAGATGTAATTGAATGTGCAATCTATGAGAATCCTTTGATAAATATTATGTGGTACCCTAATAGTCCCATAAAGGATCTCACTTCTACGAAATTTCTTGGTGTCATCCATTCCTCAATGGATTTTATCTTCACTGGGTCCACAACTATTCCTTCCTCTGAAATGATATGACTCAAGTAATGAATATGTCGTTGATAAAATGTACATTTTCTCAACTTTTCATAAATTTGGTGCTCCCTCAACACCTTCAATACCATCCCCAAGTGTTTCTCATTCTCTTCCTCATACTTTGAGTAAATAAGAATGTCATCCAAAAATACAATGACAAATTTATCTAAATACTCTCTGGAAAAACCATTCATCAAGCACATGAAGACAATTGGTGCATTCAATAGCCCAAAAGGCACCACTGTGAAATCATAATGACCATACCTTGTTCTAAAGGAAGTCTTATTGATGTCTTCCTCTTTTATTCTCACTTGGCGATATCCAGATCTGAGATCTATCTTAGAAAATATCCTTGCGCCCCTTCACTGATCAAACAGGTCATCTATCATTGGCAAAGGATATTTTTTCTTTATTGTTACATTATTCAACTGCATGAATTCGATACAAAGTCTCAATGTACCATATTTCTTCTTCATGAACAAAAAATGCGCACCCCAAGGTGACACACTTGGGTGTATGTACCCCTTCTTTAGAAGCTCTTTAATTTGCGTCTGCAAATCCTATAGTTTCGACATACTCATTATATACGGAGTCTTGGATACATGTGTTTTTCCCGGCATTAGATTTATAGAGAAGTCAACATCTCTTTTTGAAGGCATTCAAAGTATCTCTTTAAATACATCCTCGTACTCTTTCAGTATTGTGCAGTCTTCCTCACTTGAAACTTTATCCTTAGGTGACTCTTACATGTGTGTTGTGAACACTTGACATCCTTTCATGTGGCTTTTCTTCGATTGAAAGGAATAAACTACTCTCATAGTCACATCTCTTGGAATTCCTTGAACTGAACTCAAATTTCCTCCCTCACCCAAACACGTAAAGGCCTTATTGTAACAATTCAGGATAACATGGTGCTCATCCAGCCAATCCATACCAATGAGGCAATCATGCGAGCCCAAAGGTATAATATTCAAATCAACCTTTATGTGCAGTCCATTCATCTCCATTGGAAATTCCTTAATCATGTCATTAATTTTCTTCTTTGATCTTGTAGCTAAGTGCATTAAACAAGGTTTTCCAAGATTGCTTCTTGAAAGATGGTATCTTTCCACCATTTTAGGATCTAGATAACTATGACTAGCTCCTGAGTCTATTAATAAGAAATAGATTGGTCATTAATCTTACCTTCCACCTTGACCATGTGCGACTGAAACTTAGCCTTCTTGTTATCCAATGTTGTGTAAATCCTTGCCACACTTCTACTCATGTCCTCCACTGTCATAGCTTGTTGTACATTTTGCACAGTCCTCGCTTTGTCAAATCTTTGAGGGAGATCTTTGCACATATGATTTTCGCCACAACCCCAGCACTGTATAGGTTGATTCCCTGGCTTTTTTCCTATTGTCTCTGACATTTTAGGATCCTAGAGAGTAATCTATCCTTGCGCGGTGTTTATGAAAAATGGTGGCTTAGCTCCCTTCTTTCTCTTTTCCACCTTGCTTTTCATCTTGTCTTCCCAAGCATTTTGGAAAATATACCTTCCCCTTTGTTTCTCATAAAGACACTTAGTGTGCCTTATGGTTTCTTCCAACGTATTAGGGTCATCATACCGTATCTTGTCATTGTTAAAAGAGGGAAACCCACTCAAATATCTTTGATTCTTCACCTGCTCTTCCTTGATAAAAGGCACATAATTCAGTAGTTCTAAAAATCTTCTTTCGTACTCGTCAATTGTCAAGCTCCCAAGCTTGAGTTTGAAGAACTCCTTCATTTTTCTGTCATAGTATTGATTGGTTAAGTATTTATTTTGGAAATACCTCTTGAATTCTCTCCAAGTCACTTTCTTCTCATCAATGTGTTGTACTTGCACATATTGATCCCACCACATTACTTCCTTTCCTTTTAACTGGAAGATAGTGATTCTCCCTTCTGTCTGCGTAGAATCATTATGCAGCTGGAAGTACTTTCTCATACCCAGTAACCAGGTCTTTGCATCTTCATCCTTCTTGTGCTCACCATCAAAGGTAGGAGGCTTGATCTTATTCATTTCTCCTTGTAGCTTGTCCACCCCATTCCTTCTCTTACACTTTCTGACAGGAGATGGACTTGAACTACTACGTGTTTTCCTGAGGGAATGTTGACCAACACTTCTTTCTTCTCTTCTTTTCTCATCATGAGACTTGCAACTTCTTGACCTACTAGTCTTTGCCTCCTTGTCCATTTTCTTTTCTATTCTATTTAGGCTCTGCATCGATTTGACATTGAAGTCATCTTGTTTCACCTTGGCTCTCATAAGCCTTTCTCTATTAACCTTATAGATCTAGACATCTTTCTATAGTACTTTTACAACTTCTGCCAAGTGCATGCCCTCCCCCTTGGATTTTGTACCATCAGCACCCAAACTGACATACAGATTCCCAAATTCATCATCAGGACTATAATTCCTCTATGTATCTTCCATGATTTTAACCTTCTATACTGACCCTATCCTTCTCTAATCGATGATAATTCTGCAAAATGTGCAGAAAATTAAAATTTGTTAGATAATTTCATGCAACAACTACATGAAAACTTTGCACCATTTTGTCAGAATCCTTTCCTTGGATTTCTTGGATGACTTTAACATCCAAACACTAGTGTGCACACCCATGCATCACTATCTTTATGTGCATTAAAAATCTATACCATGCACTATTGGTTCTTGTGTAAACGAAACTCTGCACCTCACAACACCCAATTCTTAGCATACACATCTATTCATGCTAAAATATGGCCCATACAAGTCTAGTGTTGAACCAATATCTCTCCAGTGTTGAACCAATAGCTTTCTAGTGTTGAACCAATAGCTCTGATACCAGAATGTAATGTCCCCATCCACCCCAATATGGCCACATCACACAACCTCAACTTCAAGAGCTCTCAGTCAACCAAACTGTAACATTCCCTGCATATCACTGACCAATGCTACTCTAGAAGTGTGTTGCACCGGATCTACTTTAACATAATCTTCTTAGTATCTCTTGTAGTAACATGCTCAACCCAAGCTGAGCCGCGTCTAACAAATTATAACAGTGGGAGAAACTTTCTTCTTACAACCTGATCTTAGCAGTGGAAGCAATTCAAAAATTTGTGCACCATCATATTGTTCACAAATCACAACCCCGCGTGCAACCATCAAGTGTCATGCGCCAAATTAGATTTCCATGTGCACGGAATCTAATTTTTTTTTCCGCACACTCAAATTTCCAACCCCTTGGTCCACACAGGATGCCATCATGTACATCATGTATACTCAAACACTCAATCCTCCTCTTAATTACTTATAACCAAAATCTCCAGGTTAACATAGCAGGAAAAACTAGTCATTATGGTTATATCCAAGCATAGCTACAATTACAGGCTGTATGCATCATGCTTACAGGTGAAATCATCATTAAACAAAATAACAATGAATACTTATATGCAACTTCATACAAGAATTAACTCATGTCAAACATAGATAAAAAGAACTCAATAAACAAGAAAAGCACATAAAGAACTCTTATCTTTAATGAAAATCATCAACTGCGGCCTTGACTCAGACGTTCCTCCCAACCATAGACGTTGTTTCTCTAAAAATTTCAGCAACAGGTCACCCTCGAACTAGGGCTCAACTCCACCAGGGTAAAAATGGTCCTAGCGACAAGCTATGGTATGAATATTAACCTGAATTCTCAATTCTTAGGTGCTCACTATTGCAAATATCATGCATTCCCTCATTCCCCATGCACATGTCACACCCAAGGAAGTGTGCCCCTTCTCTTCTCACCAGTCCCTCCTCCCTTCCCAGGGTTACCAGCAATAGGTTGGACAGGAAGTCTTTGAGCCCTGTGACTAATTCCCAGTGCACCAAAACAAATTCCCAACAAAACTCTCGCCTAGAGTGTTTGCTCATGGATCTGGAAACCAATCCACAACAACCAGTTTCTCACCTAGAGAGACTGCTCACAGTATTCCAACCCATCTCTTCGACATTGAAACTATGGATACAACCCCACAATTCCCTACAAGATTCTCCGACAGATAAGGTAATAATCAAATTTTCCATACATTCTGACCCCCCTTTCTGCTCACTAGAGCTTGGAACATCCACAAAATAAAAATCTCCCCTAAATACATTAAGTCTAGCAATATATATTGCATGCCTTCCACTTTACACTTGTCACCTTTTACAAGTAGTTTTAAGCCACTTGGTGATCAGTTCCCTACCCTCGGGAACTTAGGATAATAATAATAATATATATATGACATCACATTCTTCTTGAAAGTATTATAAAATCTTTCCTAAGACTTACGAGTTGCCCCCTTTTCCCTTTTTCTGGTGGAGTAGGTCCCCCCCATCTCTTTTCATCTGAGTCAGGCAGCACACAACGATGCAATATTATATTAATATTCAAGATTATATTTACATGGATAGGAACGTTGGCCTATCTGCATCCAGGCTTGCCAGCCTCATAATCATACATGATCTCTAGCCTCCATACATATTCATTCATTCATATGCACTAACCCAAGTGCACGTGACATAGTGCAATGCGCACACATACCCAGGTGCACGCAACACACCTAATGTTCACACCTTGTCTTTGTTAACACTTCTTCACGCACTATTATGATGCGCGCAACACCAAAACCAGGTGCCCTTGGCTCACCAACCTAAATTTTCATTACATTTACACTTGTACCAATCAGATCACTAGCCTATATGTATAATTAGAAAGGGTTTTGAATCAAGGACACTACACTTGGGTTGGGCAGGTCAAGAGGAAGAGAGTTGGACGTTTGGCACTGTTGTCAGAATAGAACCTGGGTTTGGGGTTGCTCTGTGTGGAGAGTGGATAGCCAATGGGCCGGATCGCCTTATGGACTCATAGGCTCAACTCAGGGGTGGCTTGTTGATGAGAGAAAATGATCAGCAATGCCTATGTCTGGTAGGTTCATCCTTTGTTTGCAGCGAGTTGGTTAATCATTAAAGGATAAGTGTTTTTGTTGTGTCAATTATGATTATTCAGTTGTGTAAATTATTTATATGAATGTTGTGTGCTTGTTGTTGGCTTGAACAATTGCATTCATGTTTAATATATGTTGTTATATGCATTTAGAACCATGGTATTAGTCAAATGGTCAGATTTAGGTGTGACCTGTAGCTGGTAAGCTACAAGATTTTGATTAGCAATAAATCTTAATAATTTAATGTGTATTTTGAACTATAATGTCCCTCGGTTGAGCTGGGGAACATTACATTATGGTATCAAAGCTATAAAAAGAGAGTTTTCCATGGTGTGACCCAGACTGGGTGGTTGGTTACGTTACAGTGCTTTCAGAGATATGCCCTGTGGAAGTTAGGGTTCTTGAATGCTCCTGAAATTAGTTTCAAAAAGGTCATCTTGTAACTTTCACTACAACTTAATTTTGGGATGTTTCAGACCTTCAAACCTTGTATATATAGAGGAGAGATCGTGGTATACATGTGGTACAAATTTCAAAGTCCGGTTCACTATAATTTCATAGATATTCCATGTGGAAGTTAGGGTTTATGAATTCTCCTGAAATCAATTTCAAACATATCATCTTGGAATTTTCATTATAACTTCTTATCCGAGACTCTTCAGACTGTTAAAATTGTTCGACAACACATGTATTACAATAGAGGATGAACACCTTCAGTAACCACTCACAGAACCAAATCAAATATCAACACACAGATGTTTTCACGTGGTAAAACCCCTACAAGGAAACATCCATGGCCCTAGCCAACATGGCCACTTAGATCAATTTATTAATGCAAAAGAAAAATATTACAAAGATATTTACAAGAGAGTTTCTCACAATTGATCATTGGAAAATCACCTTCATTCTCTTTAAATAGAGATCATGGACCAATCGAGTGTCAAGCCATGGATCAATGTAGTCGTTAAGATCGAGGAGAATATGATTCATCAGATCACTCTATGTCGGGAACATATTGCAACTATTAGATTATCTAAGTACAAATGCATACTAAATAAACACACTAAGAAACACACTTTTTACCTAACGACACATTAGACCAAGTTGATCTTAATTAACTCCTAAGTGTCTAAATATCCTAGCATCCCCCCTTAAGAACAACTTGGGATAAAATTGAAGGATTTACAAAGATGACACAATAGGTGATCCGAAAATCCTTAGATACCAACTTAATCTTTAAAAACCCATATTAGCATCTAACATGATTCAAAAATATTTCTTGATCGTATTGAGGTGATTTGCAAGACAAATGTCAATGTGCTTATTATCCAAAACCTTATAAAAAGATGAATAACTTGAAGAATAATGAGATAACACGGCAGAAAATAAAATAACTCAAAATATGAAATTTGATGATGGACTTCACTTCTCCTAGGCTACATCTTTGAGTTCCCTTCAATAGTGAGGATGCTCTTCATTAATCTTCAATGTCAAAAATTACAATACAAAATGAACTTACAAAGCCAAATTTGATGTCACTCTTTAATTTCGTTGGTCAAGCTCAGAAATAGATTTTACCATTGAATTCCTCTTGAAATTCTAAGAAAAATGAGAATAATATTGACCATATTCTGAACTGGCTCATTTTTTCCCTCTTTACATGTCAAACGATGCACTATGGTGCTCATAAATGCTAATATGGACTAATGATTTCATATACAAAATATTAGCACAAAAATAACATCATCATCGTTCTCCTCTCGATAAAATGAGAAAAATGAGCATAAAATGCCTATGTTTGGACATGGTACTCCATGGCACGTAAATCTAGATAACCCAAAAAACTAAGATTCTTTGGCACGTGATTCAATGCACTTCGTATTGTACCTTCTCATACTTTGTTCCCACCTCGGGATTCATGTATAACCTTAAATAGGCCATGGGCCCGACCATGGTCCAAAATTTTGGTTACTTGCGACATCAAGTTAAAACTACCCCCCGCGAAATCTCTATCAAATGTGGCGCCTTGGGCGTAGTGGTTAAAGTTGTTGTGCACCTGGGAATAGATCACAGGTTTGACCCTGCAGACCCCTCTCCAACTGGAATTTTGTTACAACCATATATAATTTTTTATTGTATAGTTTTTGGCGGTATAGTTTGCTAGCTCCCTGAGCTTTGGGGAATGGTTACATTGGATACGAATTTACCAAGGGTTGGGGATTAGCACTCGGCCCTTTTTCTAGCCAAATGAATAACTCCACAAACTCAAATATATTATGCGCCATATATGCTTAAGTGACATGGTGGTGGTATAATGGTAAGGCACAAGGTTATTATCTGAGAGATTGGGGGTTTGACTCTGGTCGACCTCATAAAATTTTGATAAACCTTAATTGAAAAGGCCAATGGGAGACTTCCACGTGGAAACCTCTTATTGGTCCACCTGTGTGAAGCATGCCACGTGTCGAGACTTGATTTGTCCACTTGTCCTATATAGTCTCCTTGTCACCTTCATGATCAGTTGTACGATGTGCCATGTAGCGCTCTATGGTGTTTCCACGTCAACATCGTATAGTCTATATAGTCATGTCATGTGTCACTCTTCTAGTGGTGCCATGTGCCACCTTTGACTTTGACTTATGACCATTTTGACCAAAACTTTGACTGGCTATATATTTTGCATACGAACTCTGTTTGAGGCGATTTTTTGCATTTTTGGAAAGCTATCGTCGAGCTCTACGCAATCAAGTCATTTTTTAGAGCATTTGATATTATCAAGTTTTGAGCATTTATGGATCCTTTTGGACCTTTGTAAGTGTTATATATCCTCTTGGATCAATAGGAGAAGGAAGGAGGCATTAGAGCATAACCCCCCTTAATGAAAATGTCTTGAACTCCTAACATAGATTGACATTTGGAGAACTTCGCTTCTGTAAGAGACTTTGTGAAAATGTCTGCAACTTGATCTTCTATAGGGAAAAATAGCACTTCAATAACTTGAATATGAATGAGATTTCAGATGAAGTGCATGTGTATCTCTATGTTTTTTTTGCGCTGATGTTGAACTGGAAATTTGGCAAGCTTGATGGCACTCTGATTGTTGCACCAGAGGGTGGTCGGATGTTGCTTCTAGAATTCAAACTCTGAAAGGATCTATAGAAGCAACAAGGCTTCTTGACTTGCATTAATTTCCAGTCAGTACTATGCTTCTGTTGAAGAAAGAACAATAGCCTATTGTTTCTTACAGGCCCAAGTGACAGGTCCTAAACCATGGATGAAAACATAACATGTACTAGAATTTCGATCATCGGGGTCGCCGACCTAATCTGAATTAGTGAAACCAACCAATAAAGGAGTCCCCGTGAACTGTAATGTATCACAAATTGAATTGTACCCCGAACATACCAAAGTATTCTTTTAGCTTCTTTCCAACATGGGGTGTTTTCATATACCAGGCAACACCAACAACAAAGGAAAGATCAGGAAAGGTATGAGTCAATTATAATATCCTACCAAATAACTGATGATACAAAGTGGCATCAACTTCAGGAGAAGTACATGTGGTAGCAAGTTTCACTCCATACTAGAAGGGGGAAGGGGTTGGTTTTGAATCTTCCATGTGAAAGCGATGAAGAAGGTCAAAAGCATACTTATATTGGGGAAGAAAAATTCCTTCCTTAGTTTGCAAAACTTCGAGGCCAAGGACATCGTGAAAATAACCTAAGTCGGTCACTTCAAATTTCTTCTTAAGGTTGGTTTTCACACGGTTTAAAATTTTAGGGTTACTACCAGTGAGAATAGGATCATCAACATAAAGAACAAGGATTATGAGATGGCTTCCTACTTTCTTGGTATAGACATTAGGGTCAGAATGACATCTAGAAAAGTCAGTATCAAGAAGAAAGTTGTCTGTTTTGGCATACCAAGATCAAGGAGATTGCTTAAGTCCATAAAGAGATTTCTTAAGGTGGAAAACAAGGTTGGAGTCATTCTAGACATAACCAGGAGGTTGTTCCATGTGGATTTCTTCTTGCAAATTCCCATGAAAGAAGTTGGATTTGACATCCATATGATGAACCTCCCATTTATGTGAGGTTGCAAGGGCTAGAACAAGGCAGATGGAATTCATTTTGGCTACAGGGGAAAAGGTTTAATTATATTCAATGCCTTCAACTTGAGAGAACCCTTTGGAAACTAACCAACCATTGTGTCTTTCAACAGTTCCATCCGATGCATACTTAGTTATGTACACCCATTTACCTCTAACAAGTTTTCTTCCTTTCGAAATAGGTACAAGATACCAAGTATCATTGGCCATTAAAGAATGATACTCTTCTTTCATTATTGTATCCCAATCTAGATGACCTAAAGCTTCTGCAAATGTCTCTAGATCATGAGTCTCTGAAACTTGATCCAAAAGAGAAGAGGCTCGTTGGAACTGTGAACATGACTTATGTTGATATGAAGGATCGCCAAGAAGATCACTAGTTTCTTCTCATTTTGAATAGACCCATCTAGGAAGTGGTGGTGTTGGTTCAAGCTCATGTTCAATGGACTCAAATGGAGGAAGGTGAGTAGGAGGAGGTGGATTTACATCCTCGTTGTCATTATTTGAAGAAGAAGAAACCATAATAAGAATAAAAGTAGGCACAAACGTTGAATATGGATTGAAGGTCGAATAAGGCACAAACTTCGAATTAGGATCGTAGGTCAAGAGATATTCATGAAATTTAATATCTCTTCTAATAATAATTTCATGGCAATGAGGTTGAAGAAGTTTGTGCCCTTTGAAATTTTCAGAATAACCAACAAATACACACTTCTCACTTTTAGACTGTAATGCTTTCCTTTTCTCATCAGGAGTGTGAGCCCATGCTACACTGTGAAATACATGGAAGTGGCTTACATCTGGCTTAATGTTACTCCCTGCTTCTTCGGGTGTTGTATTTTTAAAAGCCTTTGTTGGAGTGAAATTTACTATGTAATTTGCACAGTTAATGAATTTCGCCCAATACTTTAGAAATAATCCCTTAGATTGGATCATACAATTAGCCATTTCTTTTAATGTGTGGTTCTTTCTCTCAAAAACACCATTTCGTTGTGGTGTATATGGAAAAGTGTGTTGCATTTGGATGCCTTGTGTAGTGCAATAACTTGTAGAATTATTGTTCACATATTCACCTCTATTATTTGTTATTAACCTTTGAATTTGATCTCCAGATTGTTTTTCTACAAGGACCTTGTATGCCAAAAACTTGTCAAAAAAAATTCTCTTAATTTTTACGAAGTAAACCCAAGTGCGTCTAGAAAAGTCATCAATGAAATTTAAGAAATAATATCACCCAGAAAAATAAGGAGAAGAAAGAGGACCACACAATTCACTGTGAACAATCTGCAAAGGGGTTGAGGCATGCCAAGAGGTACGTTTGTCAAAATTTTCCCGATAATGTTTTTTGAGAACACATCCAACACAAACACCATATCTGCAAGAAACAAGAGGAAGACTAGTCACCATCTATTGATTACATAATTGTTGCAATTAGTGATAGTTTAGATGATCAAACCGTTCATGCCAAAGTTTTCTCAAGTGATCGCTATGAGAAACAAAAACCGATGGAAACAATGATGACCCAAAGTTGGAAAACTTGTACAACCTACTAATATCATCAGCGATTCTAGTTGAGAGAACATGCTTAGGATATTTTAGATCCTTGATTACAACTTCGTGAGGTGAAAACTCTATGGTTTTACCTTCACTTGAATGAGTGATTTGATATATTGATGGAAGGTTGAAGGAAAAACTTGGAACACATAATACATCATCGAAATGATCATTATCTAGCTAAATTATTCAAGACCATACAACACTAAGAGATCTATCATTGCCAACAAATATTTTCTTGGTGTTACATTCATTTAGAGCAGAAAATATGGCTTTATCCTTATCCGTATGATAAGATGCTCCAAAATCAATAAGCCACTCATCAAAAGAAGGACTAGAAGTTGCATTGAAGGAGAAACTGAAAGAAAAAAGTATATGTCCATGAGAAGAAGAAGAAGAATCAATATTGATGTTGTGCTTCTTCACCACTACTTCTAAAGTTTTCATCTTCTTAAAAAAATTGGACTCGTCATGACCATCTTTCCCGCAAAAGTTGCAATGTTTGTCAGTCTTATTATTTTTATATTTTTCTCCTTTGTCACCATTAGGAGCTGAAGTTCAATGGGAGGGTTTGGGACCCTTATTTTTCTTTTTATTGTGGCAAGGATGTTGCTTCTTGGGATTCTTGGATTTTATCTTTCTGTTGGACCACTAAATCTTTGTTGGATGTACCTGCAGTGTTGTTCAATCCAAGTTGCACAAGATTATCTTGTTCTTGAATCAAAGAATCACAAAAGGACTCAAGAGTGGGATTCTTATAAGCACTCCCTGGAGCTTCTCTACTGGCATAAAATGTAGATACAAAAACGGAATATGCACTACCTAGCTTAGAAAGAATAACATATATGCATTGATCTTCCTTTAGATCCAGTTCGCATTATATAAACAAAATTCTAAGTGTTTTGAACTTAGATAAGTAATCTTCAATGCAAGGGAAATCATTTGGACTTAAAGTTATTAACCAATTTTCCAACTGGTGAGCTCGAATAATATTGTGTTTACCAAACATAGCTTCAAGATTTTCCCAAGCTTTATCTGGGCTCTCAAATTTGTAAAGGTGAAACCTTAAATAGGGAGAGATGGACATTCCAAATAGTCCATGAGCTTCATCATTCCTATTAATTCATTTGGAATACTTGTCATCATCAATGGGTTATCGTTCGTTTCCCAAGGTAATCAGGTACAATCCTTTAATTCTTAATAAATCCTCCATATGGGATTTCCATTGGAAGTAGTTGGTACTAGTAAGCAAAATATCATTGGGAGAAACCATATTAAATATGCAAAAAACACTTAAACTAATGGTCTAGATGGAAAGATCTCGAAAAAATAGGTTGTTTCAAAAAATACGGCACTGAAAACAAACTTTAGAGTGAAAGTTGTGCCCTTTTGAAAAAAGGAATAAACGGTAACCAAAGAGCCATGTAGCAGGTAGAAGTTGGTCCACATGGTGATACCCCTCCTTCTAATAACCTCACTTTTACAAATAGGTTGTTAATGAAGTGGCCCACTTTTATAGAATAAGCCAAGATCAATTTTACAATGAATTTGCTTTATAAATTAAAGTTGCATGCAAATTAAACAACTTAAAATAAAATATTCAAGCTATTTATAGTGATTCACGTTTATAATTTAAGTGAAATACATTTTTTTAATTTAAATTAAATACACTTTAAAATTGATGCATGAACTTTAAAAAAAAAAAAAATAGCAAAAACGAGACTTGAACTCAAGACCTCTTACTTAATAAAACAACTCTTAACCAAGTGAGCTAGTGCAAAACATATTGTATTGTTTAGAAGGAGGATTGTTATTGTTGTTGGTGGTGGTGGTGGTGGTGTTGAAGATGGCCTTGGAGAGCGTACTCATAAAAAAAATCACACAATAAAATAAAATAAAATCTTCTCAACGGAAACAAGGGTTAGATATCGGTTAGCTTAACCAGAAAATGCAAGTTTTTCCTCTTTTTTTATTTATCGGGATCGCACAAAGTGCACAACAAAGAGCATACATAGACAGGAAAACCCTTTTCCAATATGTTTCTTATTTTTTCAGATCTCATAGGGCGCAAGGAAAATCGAATACATAGATCGAAAAGAATAGAAACCTAGAATTAAAAACAGAAAACCAAAATATTATCTCTACAAAAAATCAAAAGGGTGTATTTGGGATTTATACCTCTGGATATGACTGAAATGGTTGTATCTTGAGCAAGAGGAAACCTTTTCGAGTGAAACGAAAAGAATTCCTGACTGAAACGAGCACTCGAGGCACAATGGAATAGTCCTCTTAGCCGAAAAATGTGTGAAAATGGTAGAAACTATAGATGAGGCAACACGTCTTCACAATCTCGATCTACAACGAGAGAGGGTCTTCAAATGCGCTCTGATACCATGTTTGAAAACACATGAATTCCAACAGAGGACAAACACATTCAATAACCACTCACACAACCATATCAAATATCAACACACCGATGTTTTCATGCGGTAAAACCCCTACAAGGAAACATCCACGGCCCCAGCCAACATGACCACTTGGAGCAATTTATTAATGCAAAAGAAAAATATTACGGAGAGATTTACAAGAGATTTTCTCACAGTCAATCATCGGAAAATGATCCTCCATGCTATTTAAATAGATATCATGGACCAATCGTGTGCTAAGCCACGGATCAATGCATTCATTAAGATCGAGGAGAATATGATATATCGGATAAATCTGTATCGAGAACATATTGTAACCATCTAATTACCTAACTACAAATGCATACTAAAGAAACACACTTTTACCTAATGACACATTAGACCAAGTTGATCTTAACTAACTCATAAGTGTCTAAATATCCTAACAAAAATCTCAGAGAATGGAGGAGACATACAGAAGTACCTTATGCAACAATTTCATAATTAGATTTGCAAAATTGGATATGTGACATGTTGTATGAGTTCATTCTTAGGAAGAGGCCCAAAACAACAAGCTTTGTGAAAGTTACCATTTGGAAATTCAAAATTTGGCTAGACCCGGTAAAGGCAGAAGTGGTCAGAAGACCTGGTGAAGGCATAAGCAATGAGTACACCTAGTGAAGGTAGAAGCAATAAGCAGACATGGTGAAGGTAGAAGGTAGAAGTAGCAATAAGACTTGGTGAAGGTTGGTGAATCTCACACAAATATATTGGTGTATCTTGCTAAGTTGGTGCTTAGTGGTGGGGATTGGTGTCTCCATTAGATTGGTGTTTATGAAGATGTGTAAGAGTAGGTTGGTTCCTACCATGATTGTACCAAGGGAATTGGTGTCTCTAGTAAGTTTGTGCCTGCAAATATTTGTAATAGTAGGTTGGTGCTTAGAAAGAATTATAAAGAGAAGTTTTGTGATTTTCTCCCGAAATGATTTCCACGAAAATATTGTGTTCCATGTTCTATAGTTAATAAATATCATATGTGATTGTTTTCTTATGGTTTATGATTGTTTGAAAAGGTAAAAAAAAATTCGTATACCGATTCACCCCCTCTCAGTATAAGTGTGTGCTCAACATAAAGAAGTTCGATTTTTTCCATATTTTTTTAGGTTTTTCCAAATGTTCAAGGACCTTTATCAAAAAACTATTATTTTTCTTTTGAGCAACAAGCAATGCTACAACTGCCAAAATTAGAGATTTCAAAAACATTCTTATATTTTTTTATTGAATCCCCGAGAGAACCATAAAATTGAGAAGCACATCAACAAAAACAAATAAAAAGACTAAAAATGATAATAAATTGAATCTTAGTTTTTTAAGAAAAAATTTGAATAGGTTGATCCAATTTGCTACAACTGCCAAAATTATAGAGATTTTAAAAACGTTTTTCTATTTATTTATTTTTGGAATCCTCATAGCACCATAAAATAGAGAAGCACATCAACAAAAACAAATAAAAAGACTGAAAAGGATAGTAAATTGAATCTTAGTTCTTTAAGAAAAAAATTTGAATAGGTTGATCCAATTTGTTGTCATGGCTAAATTTGGCTTTGGAGACCTCTTTAATGCAATGGGCGCATGCAAATTACAGCCACATATACTCTTGAGTCATCCAATGGTAGTGATGCCATCTTGGACCCTGTTTAGGCCACAAATTATTTCATATCATTGATAAATTGATATTAAATAGAATTACCTTTACGAAGGTGGGAGCCACCTTCCACCATTCCACGGGGAAGTATTTCCTCCTACCACTCAACAAAGTCCACTCATTTTAGCAAATAACACGACATGATATCGTCTTTTCATGCATGCCATATATTTTAAGATATATTTTAGGTTAAGATATATTTTAAATTGTGAAGTCATGTCATTATCCACGAAATATTTGAAATGGGGAAAAACGAGCCAATTTTGTCAATTGCAGATTTATCATAGACAATTTTGTGGTCATCCTGTCATATCCTCCATGTGCGTCAAGTTTGTCCTGTGTTTGCACAAGGCATGTCGCATTTCTAACCAGTCATCTCATCCATCCCAAAACTCATCTAGTAAAGCAATTCCATTGAATCGTTAGGATGTTTTCATGGGTTTATCTTCTTCTCTTGAATTATTTTTTTTGCATTGGCCCAATTCATTGATTTTATTTTCAATGGATTCAAAGACACCTATCTGATGTAGATGGAATGGAAAATTTCAATTATGCAAGAATTTTAGAGGTCACAAACTTGACACAGTATATGTTGTATATGTTGGGCCATGCCATGTATTCGATTCTACTACAGTGTAAGAATTTTTTGAATAAGTCCACTTTTTATTACAGTACCACATTCTATTATAGACTACTAGCCCTGAAAAGTTTTCTTTGGAAAAAGCATGTCTTTTTTCCCGTTCATCATAGGAAAATAAAAGAAAATAAACCAATTGTAAAAGATTGAGTTTAGGCCCATGTTTTAATAATATCTATGTGAGAGGGGAAGTCCCAAAAAAGAATCTGGCATAAATCACTTTATAGCACAAGAAAAATAAAAGAAAATAAACCAAATGTAAAAGATTGAGTTTAGGCCCATGTTTTAATAACATCTATGTGAGAGAGGAAGTCCCAAAAGAGAACCTGGCATAAATCACTTTACAGCACAAGAAAGGTTATAAAGGAAACAATTACAATAGATACAAGGTTTATGGGTTTGCTCCATCTCTTTTTGAAATTCAAATAGGGTTTCTCCTTGCAATAGATACAAGGTTTATGGGTTTGCTCCATCTTTTTTTGAAATTCAAATAGGGTTTCTCCTTGATGTAACAACAATGGCTAGATTTTCATGTAACAACAATGGCTAGATTTCCATGGTTGAGAGAAGGAAAAACAGTGTACTAATACAAATTGTTATTAATACAAAACCCCACTTTTTTTCTTTGGGTCCACCCTCTTTAGGTTTTCTACTAGCTTTGTGACCAACACGGCATCTCGGAACAAAATTGATATTATTTAATTGTAAATATTTGACATCAAGTTCTCTTTGGAGAAGAAGAATCCATTTCTCCTCCATAATGGTTGATTGCAACATAAATCAGGGCAAAGTGGGATTTGAATCTATTTCACCTCAAACTAAAAGCAAGTAGAGATATAATGCAACTTCAAATATACTATAGGGTGTCTTATAATACAAACTACATATTATAACTTTTAGATTATTTATGGAATTGAGCATAGCATGATGATTTTGTATTATAATCAAATTTATAAAATAAGAGGACATCCATCTACATCAATATCAATGTATCAGTAGGTTTCTTGTTTGAACTATTCAATTTATACTACAAATATGTGATAAGCATCTTTTAGATTTCCCTTTGAATTTAGTAAAAGAAAAAATTATCTACTACACATAAGTTCTACACAAAATGTCGCCCTATTCAGAATGTCATTTCATCATCTAGGGCAATTTTTTTGTAGGTGTAAAAGTGATTTATGTGTGAAATTCAGATTATACACTTGCTTTACGCTTCCAACACATTGTAGAAGACATTTCCATCTCAAACCAAGTCAAGATTAACAGTGATAAAAGAAGACTTGAACAATAATCAAAGAAACAGGAAAAAATAGCCCAACTTTTATTCCTTCATAATAGCATAAATCCATCACTAAAATTTGTAAGAAGTCAACATCCATCTCTATATCTTTTAAGCAGCTAGAGAAGTCTACAACTATCTTCATTTTTATCCTTATATATTGTTAAAATCAATTTATCTTAATTAGTCACATAATGCAATATCACCTTAGAAAAATAGAAAGAAAAAGCACCTAAAAAATCTATATTGTTGACAAGCATGCTTGATATTGTGAATCGCCCTATGCCTAGCAGAGCCATTAAAATTGTCAAGATCCACCAAGGGAATAAAGTCCAAGAAAACCACCTCCATCAAAAATCAGTCTTTGATCAGACCTTACATTATTGTTGTCTCAATTTTTGCTACACATGGTCCCCTATGTTGTCAACAATGTTTAATTGCTTCTCTAACCGGTTGTTCTAATGTCAAAGAAGGTTTGGGGATCGCAATCTCTGCATCTAATGGCATAGTATTGGCATTTGACATCATAAGTATATTTCAAAACAAATGTTATTTATGGAGTTTCTAGATAAATACAAGAACAAATGCTACTTTTTTTCTGTGTGATGTAGGGATCAAAGGTCACAAGGAATATCCCAACAACAAGCTCAGTACGGATGCTTGATGTGTATGAACTAGATGGATGATGCATATGAGCTATTCCCTTATAAGTGATACGCTACAATATATCTAGAACTAGTAATTGGTCCATGCCTGCTACAAGTTTGGAGGTGGTGGCAGAAGCATTTGTTGAAGAAGAAGATTGCTACAAGTTTGGATGTGGTTGCAGAAGCACTTGTTGAAGGAGAAGGTTGCAAGGACGGTGGGAAGTGGGAGAACAAGGACAAGGGACAAAGCAAGGAAGGCTTAGCCACTACATTTGTAGAGGTAACACTAACCTTAAGTTTATCAATAATGTAGACTGTCAGAGCAATGAATATGAATTAAGATGAGTTGTGAGAGTAATGAATATGAATTAAGAGTGAGAATGTACATGGAT
>SNQJ01S0053150.1:132141-154440 GCA_010110895.2 Picea sitchensis
CTCAGGCCACTCAGGAAATCGCGTCTCTGTGTGCTCTTGATCTGCTCCCGTCGCATAGCCTCGCCCCTGCAAACTAATGGTACCCTGGTCGGCTGCTCCCCGCGGATTTCCTCGCCCCTGCAAACGAACCAGTGCGGGCGGCTTATATATATCATTTTTGACAAACACTTCAAAGAAGAATTTCATGTACACTAGGGGCAATTAAGTCCCATCATAACATATGAACCAATGATAAATTCAATGGATGAAATTGGAAAATTCAAAAATTCATTTTAATTTTTTAAATAAATGATTTTCATAAAGCAATTTAACAAAACCTTGGATATCTAGAAAGTCTCAGGAAAGAGATCGACCCCACACCCAAGAAAAGCGTGGAAAAACGGTTACATAATATATTTATGACAAGTATGTCTCAGATTAAGGTTTTCCCACAAAAATTACGTTAACAAATTGACAATAAATATAATACAATAAAACAAAGCACATTTTCTCTCTTTCCAAACAAATCATAAATCCAGTTCAATACACAACAAACAAAGGAGATCCACGTATTAAATAAGTGTAGAAGGGAGAATCAACTAGCAGGACAGTTGACCAGTGTTAAGGACAGTTGGCCAGTGTTAAGGATAGTTGGCCAGTGTTAAGGACAGATGGCCAATACTTAAGATTTATTTTTTTTTAAATTTAAGATTTACATATTAAATAAGTGCAGAACAAAGAATCAAATGGCAAGACAACTGACCAGTGCTAAGGATAGATGGCAATATTTATTTATTTTTCTAACAATTTCACATCCAAGCAAGAATAAATTATCACTTCATTGTTTTCCACCAATCATAAAATAATTTTTTTAATATTAATATTAAAAAAATAATTTATATTTTTCAAAATATTAAATTTAATAAATAAATATTATTAAACATTTGAAAACATTATAAAAAAAAATTATTATTACTAAATCAAAATATTTTTACCAAAAATCAATTATTATAATCCCTACCAGAACTAGTAAATAAACAATATTTCAACTTATCAAAATAATAATATATATATTTAAATATAACAAATCATAAATAATATAGATATTAGAACTAGTAAATAAACAATATTTCAACTTATCAAAATAATAATATATATATTTAAATATAACAAATCATAAATAATATAGATATTAATTATTTAACACATTAATAAAATATTAAAAAATAAATACTTTATCAAACATTTTGATATTTTAATTAAAAATTCATATCAATATCGATAAATACAAAATGTAGAGATTCGTTGGATCTTTAAACTTTGAGAAACAACAAAAAAAAAAAAAATGAGATACACATCAAGCTTACACTTCAAAACGATGTTTGTACTTCAAAATCATTAATAGAAAGTGGACAACCACCAATTCCTTCCATACATGTAATGAAAGATATGCTCAAACAACTGCACAACCACCAAATTCTTACATACACATATTGAAATGTATGTTGTCAAGAGATGGACAACCACCATTTACAAATAATTAAAGATATGCTCAACAACTAGACAACCACCAATTCCTTGCATACATAGATATGCTCAACAAGTGGACAACCACAAGTTCCTTATCATTATGGATAAATATAAATCATTATTATCCTTATGGATAAATATAAATCATTATTTTCATTATAGATAAATACAAATACAAGTTCCTTAAAAATCCATATCATTATGGATAAATACAAAATGTAGAGTTTGAGTGGAACTTTAAACCCTTGAGAAACAACCAAAAAAAATTGAGATACACATCAAATTTGTACTTCAAAATCATTAATAGAAGGTGGAAAACCACCAATTCCTTCCATACATGTAATGAAAGATATGCTCAAACAACTACACAACCACCTAATTCTTGCATACACATATTGAAATATATGGTCAACAAGTGGAGAACCACAAGTTCCTTACGTACATAATTGAACTTCTTAATGGTATCACACTCCTCTAATGAATTTTGGTTGGTAGTCATATGGGTAGGGAATGATAGGTAAATCATTGGTGTTTTATTGTTTCTTTGATTGAAATAAAAGACTATCCAAATCATCCTCCAATATAATTTTTGGAATGTTGAAAATGAAACGCTAAAGCATTTTGGAAAAAAAAAAGTATACTTGGGAATGACCAAAAATCATATAAATAATATTTTAGCTTAGGTATGATAATGAATGTTGAAGGATGGATTAATATTTTGTCCTTTACCAATTATTTAGTTGAGGTATGACAATGAGTGTTGAGGGAAGGCTTAATATTTTGTCCTTTACCAATTATTTAGTTGAGGTATGACACTTAGTGTTGAAGGAAGGCTTAATATTTTGTCCTTTACCAACCAACATGTATCACATGTAATGTAAATAAAATTATTACAATTCATTGTTTTCAGATATTATATTCATAGGTATAGTTATAACATTTTTTTAAAGTTAGTCTTTATATTAATATTTTACAAAATAGATTACAACTATGTCTTTATGGAGTTTGTTAGTGTAGAAACCATAATCACAACAAATTAGAGGAAGAAAACTAGAGTTTAATGTTTATGTAGGCATTTTAACGTTCAAATACTTGAACACAATAAAAAACTTGTAGAGTGTTGATAGCATTGTAAGAAATAAAAAGCAAAAAAATTATAGGAGAATATTAGTTTGATTCATGATAGAATTCATAATAAAATGGAATCAAATTGGCTAGCCTAGCAGACTGTGTGTTTGTTTCTATCCATTTTGTGTGTCTTCATTCAGCATGGGGTCTTCGTTAATGAGAATAGGGTTGGTTGGTATGCTTTTCAAACCTTGAGTGTGCAGAGATGTTGCTAGTGGGTCATTGTCACTATTATGGGGGTTAGATGCTTTGATGTCAATATTAAAGACGACTCTAAAGACCACTTCAAATTTATTGTCCATCAAGTCTAATTTATGAAGGATGGCTTGTTGTTGTTGCTCTTTTTCCTCCACAATTTGGAAAATAAAGGCCTTGTTGAGCGAGTAGAGTTCAGTAAACCAGAACATATTGGTATCCCTTGTACGAGAGAAACCCACGATAGGAATCCAACCCTCAAATTCAGCTTCAATATGGTCTTTAGGAAGCTTCAAATTCACCTCATCATACTGCCAGATTGGTCGACACATGAGGTGAATTAAAACAGTTACTAATTATGTAGTTCTCTTAAATTCTCCACCTTAAAGACAAATCTAATCATGCAATCAACATTTTTGAACTAAGAGCTACAATGTGTGATATTAAGTAAGTACGTGGAGAATTTAGTAAAGAGTTAAATCATTTCTATAAATTCCTACTACGATAGAACCACCACCTTTTCATTCTAATCAACTTTTGTTAAATATGCCCAATAAGAAAACGGATCTCTATTGTGGCGACATTGTAAATACTCTAGGACGTGAAGATTGTTCATTCCAATGGTCATAGGCATTTAAATGGTACACAACACTCTCTCCTGATGAAAAGAGCTCTAATAAGGTTTGGACCTCTGGAATAGAATTGGCATGTTGTATGCCAAAGGTAGCAGATTTTAAGGAGTTGATTCTCTGGTGTGTTGATCATTTCAATAGTGAAAAGAGGATTATTCAATTATAGGGGAAGACGCCTATTTCTTTGGAACCAACACTATTAAGAAAGATGCTCAAACTCCTCGAGCCTACTATGACTTTCAAAACTTTAGAATCAGATTCCTTTTTAAGGGCCAACCATGGAGGGCCAACCATGGAGGGTCAAAGATTTTGGAGATTTTTCTTTTAAATCCATCGGACTACTCTTTGAACTCCACTCAGATAGAGGTATGTTCCTTGAAATATCCCTATAAAGAGTTCTCCTGGTGATTTTCTATAATTATTGGGAAAGAATCCATGGCCACTATCTTGAGATATGTATTGTACGTCTTGCACCTCTCTATACATGAGAGTGTCTTATTTGATTGGGCTTGAATCATTTCGAGTGAAGTTTCTTTCCAACTTATAAATTTCCAGAATGTTTTATGAGTTCCTACTTGATCTTCATAATTGCATACTGTCATATTTTTAAAGACTTGCCTAGTGCAAGGAGTGTTGATTTCGGCAAAGACCCAGTTCAATTTTGGTATTTGGTTGTGTGGAAACATAAAGCCCCATATCATTTCTATGAAATTCATAATTCTTTGCGGTTTACTTTCAAGAAGCTAGTCTATGGTCCCACCAAATCGATATTGCCTATAGAAGTTGTTTCCTTCTTGGAAGGAAATGGGGTTTTTGAAACCTTGGACGACTTCAATTTCATAAGATTGTATGGTTTTGAGGGAAAACCTTCCTTACTTCATTTTTATGTGTCAGATAAATTCTTTGTTATTATAGTCTACAAACAACACAAGTTGTAACATCCCTGGTTTCAATCCCTATGAATCAGAATTCATCATGTAAATATGACTTAGGTTGGTGGGTCGATAAAAGTTGAAGGGATGGAGTGCCTAGAAATGTAATACTTATATATATATATATATATATATATATATATATAAATACATCATTGACTTCGAGAGGGATGAGGACAAGAGATAGGGGGTTATGATTCCACAAGAGAGGGGTATGAGGGGATGCTCCTTTATTTTTTAACTTTTATTTACCCACGTTTGGGTGAGGGGCGATCATGGGTCTGTTTGAGAGACCACATTGTCTCTTAGGGCACATGTGTCTCTTGGGGAGACCACATCCTTGATATTTAAACCAAACATGTTGGCTATTTTGGGGTTTCTTGAATTTGGTGCATTCTTTTGTTGTTCATGGTTGGTGGCTCATTCTTGTTGTTCTTCCGGTAGATCATTTCATTTGTTTCTCAATCATTTTTTGTTCCTATTGGAGTCCTTCTCATTTGTGTGTTGGGCATGGTATGGAAACGAGTAGTTGGAGGAGGAGAGGCATTGTTATATGGTTGTAGGTAATTGTTGATTATTACTTAAAGGAATGAATGCATGAGTGCTTGGATGCATTGGCATGTTGTGTAGAATTGTTCACAGCTGAGAATCCTTGGAATTTTCAGCATTCAGATTCTTGACCAGTAGCACTGGAGCCCTGGAAGAGAAATTGAATAGCATGAGGGACTGCATGATAGAGAAATGGGTTCATTTCTTTGGGTTGTGTAGGCTAAAGGGGATAGAGATGGAAAATTTGGATTGTTGTGTGGTTGGGAAAACCTTAGAGATTAATTGCTAACTATTGTGTGTTTAGATATGGCCTAGGACCCATCCTTGTGCATTCATATCCCTGGCTTAGGGGTGGCCTGTTGTTGAGATTTGGAACAATAACGTCTATGGTTGGGTGGAACGTTCTTGGTATAGCCAGTTGGTGAATGATTTAATTAAAGTTAAGTGCTCTATGTGTTTTATGTGTAATGTATAGTCCGTTGTGTATTTATTTATCTCTAAGATCTGTTTATATGTGCATGCTTTTTTTATTATTGTTTTGCATGGCATGTTTCTAATTTCTTGGATGGTTAAGTATGAATCTTGTTAATTGCATGTGTCGAATCCATGTTCTTGATTTAAAAGAATGGAACAAAAAATTGAAATCAGTCTAAGATGTAAATCTGAATTAAAGATTGGTATTAGAGTGTTCTTGAAGGGCGTTCTGAAAGTAGCATGGCCCACCCTGATGGTGGTTGGGAACGTTACAAAGTAGTATCAGAGAAAAACTTTTTTTCACTCTGGTATGAGGTATGTTACAAATTGGTGTCAGAGTGAGTCTTTTTCCAGATATTGAGGGATCACTTACACATGATTTCTAAGGTGAAAAGACAGGGTTAACCCACAATCTTCTCCCCTCCAACATTTCCCCATAGCAATTTATTTCCTTTAAAAGAAAAATACTCATGCAAACAACTTATGTTGTCATGTAGTAGGCCCTTGAAGGCCTAGTGTTGTAACCTACAACTTTGATACAAATTTGTAACATACCCTATACCAAAGTGATTGGGGGTCCAAATATCGGCAAATCCTGCAAATAAAATTTAACCATATCGTGCTTTGTATGAAAACTTACTAATCATTATTGGTGATAGTTGTTTTAGATCTCCTATAAGAAATGCATGGTTTGCTCCTTTCATTATAGCACGATTTTGAATTCATCCTCTTTGATTTGGTCTGCCTCATCAATAATTAGATAGTTAAATGATGATGTCGAGTTCTTACACCTTTTCCCAAAGGATGATATAGTTGGAATAACACAGAAGCATGTGATAAGCCCAAATCCAAAAGGATTCTCTCACGCACAACAGTCGTCAATCGAACCTCAACTTGGGTTCCCCATCGTCAATCTGTGATGGGGCAATATTTCTTTATCCCACATACATTGGGAAAGGCTTTCTTAAAGGGTTTATAATCAAAAGACAACCCTTTGTTATTTGTGTGTGAAAAGACTATTATGGAAACCTGTTGAGCTATGCACAATGTAAAATTTTGGCTAGGGTGATCAGTGGGCTAGTGGACTGGATTTGAGCTCATTAGGAGTGTATTGGAGCTAGAATAGTGTGCTCAGTGAGTCAGTTCCCCAATGGGCCAGTGCCCTGGTGGTCCGGTGTCCCAGTTGACTGCATCAGAACCATTTGGAAGAGGAGTGTTTGAAAGGCTTGTGTGGTGACATGGTGGACCAGACCGATGTCGGGTTGGAGGTGTTGAATGAATGTGGTTGTGTTGGATGCCCAGTGGGCCAATGCCCGGTGGTTCGGTGTCCCGGTGGACTAGAATGGAATTGGAAGAGACTATATAGAAATTCTGAGGGGTGGCCCAATACCTAGTGGGGTCTATAGCCCAATGAATCGATGGCCAAGTGGACCAGACCAGAATAAATTTGATGCAAGGATAAGGGAGGATCGTTCCTCGGTGACCAGTGGCTCTGTGCCAATTCACTAGTGCTACATCAGTTATGTTATCACACTAAGTTTCCTTGGGTCTTTTAGCCCTTAGTTTTAAGTTTTTTAAGCCCTTTATATTTTATTTTTTTATTTATTTTCTTAAGTGTGATTTACTTAGGTTTCCTTGAATAAATGAAGGCTTGAGTGTTGGCTCAATTATGACCCTCACATAATTTTTAGCCTAGGTTCATTTTCTTGGCTTATAATTTGACTCACCTCATGACTTGACACCAAGCCTGACTCATCCCATGACCTATATGACTTGACATGTCACCTTTTTCACTCATATATTTTTCCTTGCCATGTTGTCCCTATGCCCTATTAAAATGGTCAAATCATATTTTTGAAAAAGAATGTTGCCAACTCACTAGGAGTTTCTGTAGCGCACTCCTTGTCCTTCCTTTTTTGGCCATAATTTGTCATCATAACGTTGAAGCCATGATCTACCTAGTTTCCAACACCATGGTTCATTAAAAGATGCTTTTGAAGATTTGGTTTTAATGATATTTCTAATGGTTTCAAGTTTTTAATTCTTTCAAAACTCGACGCTGCTGAAACTACCAGTTCAGACCAGTTGGTAGTGGTGCTACGAGATCGGTTGCTAAGGTGGATTTGGAAGTTGAGAGGGTCGTGGTGATCTCCTAAATAGTTGTATAAATCCAAGTTGGATACTCCTCTAGGTATTCTGTGATTTCTCTCCTTTGCATAGAAAATTCGGGTAATAGTTGTTGCTTGGAGTTTCGGTAGTGACCATCTCTGTAAATCACTCTCTCCTTCATCCCCCTCCATTCATATTTTCTCTCACACAGACCTGCAGTCATTATCACCTGGTTTTCAATTAGCAAGACACACATTCACCTTGCTCCTGAGTGTTGAGTGACCAAGAAAATGTTTATTCCTTGTGTGCACACTGCGCTACCCAAAATCATTGTTGAAACTTCGCCGCATTTCCCATGCTTCCTCTACTATTCAGATTGGAGTGTTTTTAACCTGATTTTCAAAGATCATTGTAGTGATTCATCAGTTTGAGATATGTAAATAGTAAAGGGAGGGAAAATTGTGGCTTTTACTTTCCAAAATCCATCAAGCAGTGTGGGATAGAGGAGAATCCTAGGAAAAAACAGCCATATTTCACTATCAATATCACATTGAAATCTGCCTCTGTTCGCTCTCCTAGCCTTCATTGCACCATATATTTTGACCTCACATCTTGACCCATGGAGACACCTCAGAAAAATAAGTCTCACAAGGGAGGCATTGTGGTCAAAACTGAACCCTCTGATATGTAGTTATTTGAGGCATAGCTAATGGTTAGGGAAGTTTTTCAAAAGGTGGGTTGCCTCTCTTTCTGCCAAAACATGCAGAGGGGACATCCTAAGGTGGCAAGGCAATTTTCCTCACATTTTGATGGCCTTAAGACTAAAGTAGGAGATCTGGAGTTTGAGGTGTCTGAAGCCTCCATTGCAGCAGCCATAGGGATTCCTAACACAGGGAAGATATGGTTTAAATCCATGACTTTGAATGTTTCCCTCTCCAAAGATTTTCTTAAGCCAGATTATGAGACTGACAACTTGTCTAAGGGGGTTCCTAGAAGTCATCTAATTGAAGGTTTTGACAAGATGTTGAAGATCATCCAGACATACTTCACATGTGAGGGGAGATTTAATATGTTATACTAGTACCATATAAGGATTATTCTTCATTTTACTGGTAAAGATGAGATGAAAATCCCTTTCTACTTGTTGAGGAGCATGGGGAAAATGTATGACAAAGTCCAAGACAAATCCAAGGTTGTGGATACTAGTGTTTTTCATTCTGGATTGATCAGAATGTTGGTGATGGAAGAATTGAAGAAGAGGAATATTTCTTGGGATAAATCTATTGTTTCTGCTCACATGAAGTTGGACACAACTTCAACTCCTTAGTCATAGATGCAAATTCATTTTCCATCCACTAGTGAAGCTCCAATAGGAGCAAGCAAGAAAAGAAAGAGTAAATTCATTGTTGAGGGCAAAGAAGTTGTTAAGGAAATTGAAGAAGCAGACAAGGAGGCATATCATTCCCCACATAGAGACTCTTCACCTCCTCCTGCACCAGAATTGGAAGAGGTCCCTTCACCTATTAAAGTCGCAACCAAGAAAGGAAGGAAATTGCATTTTTCTGCATCTCCCTCAGTAGCTAGCACAAAAGTCAGAAAACCTTTCACAAGATCATCATCTCTCAAGGAGTTTGTTGAAGCACAAGCCCTACCAAATGATTTTATTCTGAAGAAAAAGAAAGACAAAGGAAAAGTCATTGAGAAGCCTATGGAAGTGGTAGAAAGATCCCCTATGCAAAAGAAAGATGAAGATGAAGCCATGAATAATCCTGTTGAGATTATCAACATTAGCACTCCACCTAGCAATCACACCTTCAAAAGATTAATTAGATAGCTCATGAAGGCTAGGAAGGATGTTTCTTACTTAAAATTAGAGGGTTTATCCGAAAGGATCAAGATGAAGGAGCTCATGGATAATTACAGCAACACTCTTGACTTGGCAAGATTTGCAGCTAGAAGAGCTCTTCCCCTCCATAAACAACTCAAGAATCTCTATAGTCAAAACAAAGACTTCCAGTCTCAGAACAAAAAACTCAAGGCAGAATTGCAACACTTCAAGGATGAAGTGGCCCAGAGGAATTTGAATGTGTTGGTTAAAGATGCCATTGAAAAGGAGGAACCAATAGTGAATGAAAACACACCTGCAGTTAAGAAGCCTGTGATTACAAATGGAAAGCATGTTGTTGTTCCAGAAGAAAGTCCTCCTTCCACAAGAAGGAGTGTCAGGTTGATGAAATTATTGGGGGAATGTAAGCTCCATTTTTTAGAATGGTCTCTTTTTGCAAGAGTAAGTAAGTAAAAATGTATTATTTTTTCCACTTATACAAGCATTTACAGGCTCCTAACCTATCATCTCAAGGTTTTTTGTGTTTTTCAAAGGATCAATCTCCTCATACAGAAAGAGCACAGACATTTTGTAGCACTTTGGAGCTGCGGAATCGTCTAGTTATCATGTCTTGTCAGTATGCTACCTACAGTGCTACCAAAACTCCTAAGATTGGTTTAACGATGGCACTACGAATTCCACAGGGTGCTACCAAATCTGTTAAGCGGTGTAACGATGGCGCTGCGAATTCCACAGAGTGCTACCAAATTCGTTTTGATGTCGAGTGCTACGAATTTTGCAGGACCGCTTTAGTGTGGCACTACCAAATCATACACAGAGATATACAAACTCAGCGCTACCAATTCTACAGGCTTGTTTTGGAGACTGTGCTATGAAATGTGTAGAGTATTTTGTGAGGGTGATACAAAAACTCACTACCCATCGCGCTACTGAATGACGCTACCAAATGATACCTGAAATCAAGGGGTTTGAGTTATCACTCTAGTGGATGTCTGATGATGTGGAGAATGATTAAGACCATAGTTGGCAGCATTATGACAGCTTACAACCTCTGCAGGACACTTGGCATGGAAAGGATGTGCATCAATGAATATCATGTCAGTTAAAAGTTTGTTGGATCAGTTGCCAACATGTTTCCCTTTTTATAGCATAGTCGTTATCATAGATGTTAGTTGAAATAACTAATTTGAAGAATCTTATGGGAGGGAGGCCAGTTCACACCTCTAGTTGTTGCCTTCCCTTTTTGTTATAAATAGACATTCCAAATGCTTTAGTGGGTTTGAATGGTTGAGATAGGCTCCCTAATTGTAATATTTTGATGAAGCATATTGGTTCTCTGGTGATGTACTTGACTTGAGACTTTTTTATTAATATAAGTCAGTTTCTCTTATTCCATCTTATTGCCTCTTATATTGAAGTGTTCATGATTGAATGATTCACATGAGCTTGTTATAGTTGTATTATGATGAATGTTTGATTATAGTACTGTTATGATGTTCTTCAGTGTTCTCTAAACTTTGAATTCAAGAAGATCTTGTGTTTGAGTTTTTCTTCCTTAGACTGCTTGAAGACCTGATGTCCATAGCAGAACTCTACATTTTCCTCACTAAAGTATTCCTTCTATTCACCTTTACTCCCACACACTGACTGAAGTTGATCAAAACCTCAATTTCTTATGCATGCTAGCCCAGATTTCTGAGTTAGAACATTATTATCTCGAGTCTTATCCATTTGACCTCTTAAACATTCATTTACATTTACATTTACATACAACCTGATGGGTACTAGACTTATCCTCTCTGCAATCTGAGGGTGATTCCTAGTGCTAACAAGTTCCACGTCAACATCACGTCATTTTCCATGTTAGAGCCATCTCAGTACCATCTCAGCAACCACAAACCAGGTGTTGTTCAGTTAGCCAATGGGAAGTGGGTAGGTGTCAGCAAATAAGTGGGTGGATCAAGAAAGGGTTGCATGGTCCTTACATGCCCTTGAGCCCAAGGGTAGATACCATCCATCAAATATGGGGGGCGAGATATCTTGGTCATTGATCACTGAGGAAATCTCAGGAGAGAGACTTCAGGTAAAGATGATAGGAGTCCAGTAGACTTGAGGACATCCAAGAACAACGAAGGAATATATACATAAGAAAAAAGAGCAATTGATGCAAGTTGTTATGATATGGACATTAGACAACAATATATAGCACTGGAAGCTGAGAGCTTATGCACTCATGGACATGTTAGGGATGCATTCTTAGTATAGATAGATATTCATTAGTGCATGTGAAATTGTTTAAGAGTACATATAATATGTTGTAGACTAGGAGTAGGCTATGGTTATTTATGTGAATGTTAAAGGTGTTAATGATGGTTGTTGTGTTAGCAAAGAGGAAGTTATTGCATCACTGAAAATACTGATGGTGTTGCATATGGAAGCCATCCATATGAAGGAGCAACTAGAATATGAATGTGGAATAAGAAGTTGGTGAAGGAGGCACAGAAGCTCATGTTGATACAAACAAATTAGGTAGCATCAAACCAATTAAATGGAAGCTATGTAGTTATGAATTTGATGTATTATGTTGAAGGGAATTTAGGTAAGAATTTCCTCAACCAAAATTTAACATTTAAAGCGATTTAATTATATATTTTGAATGCATTCACTGGAATGATTTACCATTTGGTATAGTAAAGGCGGAAGGCATGTGTTATTTATAAAAGTTATTTAACTATAGAATGCATTCAAATGACGTAATAGCATGAAAGAATGTGTTGGTTATGAGTAACAACAAAAGAAAATAAGGGGTATAAACTTGTTATAGAACTGAATGTTCATAAAGAAGCCATGTGGAGAGGGGTTGGTTGAGTTCCATCTCACCATGGCGAGGTGCATTGTGTATAAATGTGACCATGGACAATGGCACATTGGTTGAATTCTTATGAAGGTAGAATGCATTATAGAAAGATGGTATATTGAAATAATGCATGTGTAAGAAACAATAATTTCCTCTTTTTTCATATGATTAGTGAATAAAGGTGATGCAATTGTTAGTATGCACAACTTTGAAAATTGTTTGTGAGTTACTGTAAATGTGAAATGAAAATATAATGTGCATGGAATGATAACAATCCGTTTGGTTCAGTGAAGGTTGAGATTTGCAGGAAGATGGTCTTGGATATGGCAGTAGAGTAAGTCCATAAGGAAGAACATAGTTACCAACTTAACAAGAACTCTATAGAGTTCTCGTTTTTGGGGGATCCAATTTTTTACCTCATTTTTAAAAATGGTGCTACCAGTAGCACCCCCCTCCCTTTTTAGGTGTTTTTTTTATATTTTAAATTTTTGGATCCACAATGTTTCCACACACACACACAAAAAAAAAATGCTTATTTTTCATTTATATTCAATTTTTTCTAATTTTGTATTTTTTCAATGTTGTTTTTAGTCATTTTGACATGCTTCTTTCAATCTTAAAAATATTGTTTACCATTTACTTTTTCGAAGTTACAATTTTTCATATAATTGTGTCTCCTTAATTAATTTATTGTTCCATACTTTTAAATATAATGGAAAACTCCATTTTTAACACCTTGTTTACCTTTACTTCAATACATAGAAAAAAATTGTAGTTAAATAACATTATTTTTGAATATTTAGCAAAAACATATAATTCAATTTTTTTTGATAAATTAAAAACTAAGAAAAATAAAAGAATTGAAATTAAAAAGAAAAATTTAATATTTAAAAAAAAAAATTAGATAATAAAACAATTAAAGAAAAACTAAAAAAATAAAGAGAAAGAAATAAATAAAAAATGCCCACCTTGACTCTACCCTGGTCACATTATGCTTCCCCAAGTTGAAAACATGTGTGGGGCTTCTACCTAAGCTTTAAAAACAGTGCCCATGCATACTCCACTTTGGTTGGCATTTTGTATTAGTTATTTTTCACGGGTCCCATCAGTTTCTTATGAGAGATAGTTCATTTTCCTCAGGATCCCTAGGTGGGTGAGCATCTAGAAGGTTCATGACTAGATTTTATCTTTTTCTAGCTACAGGCCTATGGGCCTTCATCCCCTTCTTCCCATGAAATGAGGGACAACCCCTTCTTGGGTCAGTACATCCAAAAATCCGAAAAGGTAAGGCGATGAGGGGATGAAGTGTGGAAAGTGACAAGTATGGTAAGGAATGGCACGATGACCCATTCAGAGGACCTCTCGGTAGTAAACCTATCCCTAAGGGTAACCCACTTGCTAGGGAACAATGTCAACCACCAAAGTAGAACAAGGAAACGAGCATAATGTCCAAGCAAATGCTACATAATCAAAAGCAGTAATAGATGAAACAAACTCAAATGCCTCAAATATTGAAATGACACTCACCATAACACCTGGCTTGTACCTCATGGAGAAAGACCCAATGTCTTCTAGAAGCCAACTGATGTGGTGGATACTTTCGTGATGCACCTGGATTTGTGGTGGCGAGGTGGGTCTCTGTCTGTGCAAGTGGACATTGTTGGTCTGGCTATCTCTCGATACTCCATGTCTGCAACTTGAGGGCCTTGAGACATCATCTCCTTAGTTATTCCTAGGAGTTGGGGATAACACATCCTAGTTAGACGAGTGAGCATATGATAGAAATTGGTATCAGAGCAAAATATAAAGTTGGTGGAAGGAATTTTGAGTGCCCCACTACCTCAACGGTGTTATAGGGGTGGTTAGGTACATTATAAAGTGGTATAAAAGCAAGAGAAAAGAAATGGAAAATTTGTGTTTTCCATAAGTACCCTATATCCTCAACCATTATAGACGGTGTTGGGTACGTTACATCGATTACTTCCAAAAACTTCAATTGGGTACATGTTAACATTAAAGACCATATGTTCCTGCTCAAAATTAGATATGTGTATTGCCTATTAAAATGAAGCGGCAAAACACAAACACATTGTAAAAACCAAATATTTAGGGCTCTAGATAGATGCTTACTACCAATTCTAGTGCTCATGGAGTGATCAAGATTGTGTTTTCTGAGAGTGTTGGAGGTCTGTTTGTTGTAGCACAAGTGGTCAAAGGAGAGCCTAAGTTAAGATCCATTTCTTCAATGTCTTGAAGGGCCATTTTGAAGTAGTGAGGTGCCTAATTACCGATTGTTGTAGGTGAGAGAGGTATAATCAAATGTTGGCATCCCAAGCTTGTATATGTCTGAAATGGTTTTCCATGTCCTTAATGAAATAGAAATTCTATATTTCTCATGCATCTAGTCCAACCCTCCATCAAATGATGATGAAACTAACATGGGAATGGATTCTCAAGGGTCCTCAAAATTGCCCTCGCATTTTTTCACTCTAATGTGGAGGGTCTGGAACTCCTCGCACATAAAACATGTACAACACTAGTGGGATGATGTTGTGGACAAATTTGTAGCTTATGCATCTTTGAGATAGGGTCTAGAGAGCCATGGGGAGCCAACAACACTTGGAGAATGAGGGAGGAGTGTTGTCAACCTCCTTTCATCCTAATGCATGCACAAGGATAAGGAGGGTTGGTGGGAAATTGGGGAGTAAAGTCACCTCTCCTCCTCATTAAATTGATTTGACCATTGAGGGGCAGGGAGGAGCCCCCTCTTTAGAACCTTTTAATTTTTTTTATTTGCATAGTCATGGGTGTGTCGCAGGCATGCATTGGGTGAAGCCATTGCTACTCACCATAATAATTCCTTTGTCGAGGGTGGATCCATGATTCACTTTTTTGTCCGCTTCTTGGTTGTTCTCACTAGGAACTTGGAAGAGATTAGCTTTTTGTAAGTTGTGAAGGAGGAGGTTGGCTCTTTGGAGGGTGTAGGAGACTTATGGAGTGGAGAAGATATTAAGTCCTTTCAAGTCCTCTATGACTATTAGTAAGTCTCTCAAAATTGAAATCTTGGTTTGAGTGAAGGAACTAAAAAGGGTATGACCTTGCCATATGACTAATGCTTCAACTACATTATTAGAAGATAGCCCAAGCCTCCATGTGACCATAGGTTATCTATTATCCCTTACGATCTATGATTCCCTATGCACTTGTCATCCCCTTATCTTAGAGTAATATTGATCTTAAAGCTTAACTTAGAACAATACATAGTGCTAGAAATAACTTATATTAAATAGAAGTTATAGATATTGATAAAATATTACATTAATAAAGATTGATAAGAATAATTTCCTCTAAAATCAATTCTATGTTTCGTTTTGTTTGAATTTTCATTAGTTTATTTAAGCTTATTTAACTTATTTATTTATTTTTTAATATTTCTTATTTATTTATTTTTCTCATATAATTAGTAAAAATGTTAAATTTAGAAAAGATGATTTATGATATTCTAGATTATATATAAAACAATGTAGCAATTTTTCCTTAGAATATAGATTCCCAATCAATTTTTGGACACTTTTACTCATTTTGAATATGGTACCCAATGTAAAGTGAGCAACTTAGACTTAACTTACTTGCCTGACAAGGATATCAAGTAAGACCCACAACATCAAGTACATCATAGAGGTAATCCATCTAAAGATTAATATAACATATTAATGTATTGTTCCTTCTTCTTTTTTTAACAAGAATGGTTAATGTGTATTATATAAAAGAGGTTTGTAGACAACCTAAAACTAACCAAGGGTACAAAAATCAAAGTATCCAGTAGATTTCAGCAGAGGAGAGGGAATGAGCATCCTCAGTTTACTGAAGTCTATCAAAATTTGTACAAAAAATATCAAAAGTTTCTTGCTTGTGTTGCATACTATCTTAATAACTGAGTTGTAACAAAAGTGAAGCATATCTATATTTCATGAAACCTGGTTAGTGTAATTTCAACTTTGTGTCCATTATAGCTTGGGAGTCTTCCTAAATGTTGGTAATTGGAGACAATGGTTGTGGCTTCTCTACCTCGCATGAAGCCTGGGAGCCTGTTGAGGGGATACCTACATCCAGTCCAGGAACTGCATCTCTGGGGCCGTGCTTGTCTTTTCCCATTTGTCGAATTTGTTTTGTGTGTTTATTGAGATTTCATGACACAATGACCATCTATTTGTCGTGCATTTTTTCCTTTTCTTGTGAGACTTGCTTGATCTATGCATGAGAGTGTACGAGGCTGCGATTTCTTGTTGTCAATGCTCCATTCTCCCTTAAAGCGCTTCCAATTCACAATTGGTGCAGTCACAAGTTGTTCATCTCTTGCACCACATGGTAGCTGAAGAATAGATAGAGAGTCCAAGAGTTGTTGAACGAATTTTTTGAATGGCAGTGAGAGAGGAATAAACAACTATTCATAGATAGGATAATGGCTTCCATCGCTTTAGTTCCCTTGAGATTTATCACTGTGAGAGTTTCACCTTTGAAATCACACACGAAATTTGGCCAGAGTATCAGTGATAATGGAAAGATACGCTGGTACTAAACGTCAAAAACCATGAGAAGGATGAATCACCAAACTGAAGGGGATGAACTTCTCATAATGATGTCAGTGTGAGAGAAAACCCCACATGCGGGAAGTATGTGAGGAGGTGGAGCTTTAAAACCCATCATGTGAATATGTGGTGACATCTTCCATCTGGTGTTGGTTGTGCATGGAGGTGACGCGAGATGCACGTTTGGAGAGAGAAGTGCTTTGGTTCTACCTGATGTGTCTGTTGTGATTGGGGGTGAGTCACATCACTCATCCCAAGAAAATTTGTAATGCCTTTTATGCCTCCATTGTCCCTTCAATTTTTCTTATTTGCATTTATTTCAATGTTATCTCCTCCTTTATTTATAATGTTGAGTGAGGGTACACTCTTTGTTCCTATTTTATCCATGATGTTAGGGAAGAAAGATTGTGGTTACTACTATTGGATTACTGAGAGGGGGGGTGAATCAATAATGATCAATTATACCAATTATTAATCCTTTAAACCACAACATATATTCTTTTACTTATTCAACAATGTTCATTTGTTCATCATCAAGATATTACTGTATCATAAGCATTAACATTCATCAATACATAATAAAAAATAACAAACACATCCACATAATGCACATTATACCAATATTTACGTGGAAACCCAATGCGGGAGAAAACCACGGAATGTTTTTCTTATATGTCAAGAAATACATTCAAGGAAGCACCAACTTCCAATTCTCCAGCTACAACTGGAAGGAGGCTACAACCCCCTATGTTCTTCGGCTACAACCGGAAGGTGGCTACAACCTGAGGGAAGCTCCAACTCCCTAATTCTCTGGCTACAACTAGAAGGAGGCTACAACCCCCTATGTTCTCCAGCTACAACCGGAAGGTGGCTACAACCACCTATCCTTGTTGTTGTCCCTTGACCAAGTTTTGAAGAATACTTGGTCATATTTGACCATGTTTGGGACTCCGACAGCTTGCCAAAGATGGAGCGCAACACGAAGCGGAAATTAGGGAAGCAATACCTATTTTTGGGTCCATTTTAGGGTTTTGGGTTGATGTAAAGGAAAAGAGATGTCATCCCATGGGTTTACCCACGCTTAGGCCCATTTTGTAATCTATAAATAGATACTTGAGCAATGTAAGTAAAGTAGGTAGTAGTACATCTATGTGATGTATAGCTAAAGTCTTAGTGCTAGTAGTTGGATCTGTGTGATTGGATGTATATTTCAAGTGTTTTGTGCATGATTGTAAGGAGATTGAAAAGTTAAGTGCAATTTGTTGTAGTTTTGTGTTGAAGTGCAAGGAAGAAGGATCTAGCGAGTTGCGTAGATCTTTTGTCCTGTGCGAATTAAGGGTCACTGAAGCTCTGTGCTATAACCGCTTGACCGAGATAATATAAAGAAGAAGACTTTGTGGACGTAGCCCCGGGGTGGGGGTGAACCACAGTAACTGTGTGTATTGTGCTATGTGCTTCGATCTAATGTGTTTATCTCTTTCTTGGCTAAGTGCTTGTTGTGATTAAATAGATCTAGTTATGTTTTGTGCTATGATATATGAATGAATGTTAGATCTTATATATAAGATGCTTAGTGCTTGATCTATTGAATCTAATCTATATTTATGTGGCTAAGTATTGAATCATCTTTAGTCTAAGTATTCACTGCGATGCTCTGTGTTATCTGCAAAGTACCATAAGGGTTAAATATTGATGAATGATCTATGCTAAGTGCCCTGTAAAAGATATAATCACATATCTGTGTCCCAGCTAAGGTTGTATACATTTGAGTTTTGCAACCACCCTTGCCTCTACCTCGGGTGAGACTTCATCTGCTTCGCAAGTGTTGTCGAAACGGCCAGTAGTTAGGGTTTTATTGGTGCGCTCTTGAGCGTTAAACCCTGGGTCTTCCCTTGTGCCAACAAATGGTTCCGTTGCCGGGACCTGGAACTGTGATTGTTGGGAACTAAAGAAGAAAAAGGGCTTTGTGAGAAATAAACTCTGTGCGCAGATCTGTTTCCCTAGTGCATAGTATTCCACTTGACCTATGAAGCTTTGTGTCGAGAAAGAAAGGTCAGATCTAAAGGAAAGAGGTCAGATCTGCAAGAAAGAGGTTGATACTGAAGAAAAGAAGTGAGATTTGAACACTTTATGCTCTACGAAAGGTAAAAGTAGAAATTTCCATAGAAAAGAGGTAAGATCTGTAATCTCTAGCCTCTAGTAAAGGTAAGAATAGTTAAAGTTTTAGATATGAAAGCTTTGTGCTCTATATAGGTAAGATAAGTGGAATTTTTTTTATTTTTTTATTTCTGAAGCATGAATTTAGGTACGCTTGATAAAGTTTGTCCTAGCCTAAAAACTAGAGCATTGTTAGATAAAAGAAAGTTTGATATGAATAGATCTGATAGGAATAGTGAAAGATATGTTATACCTATGCATAGAAAGAATTTTTGGACTAACCAATGGATGCAGGATCCTAGAAATAATTTTTTGCAAGCTAGCCATCATGATCCTAGTGTGCAGTACAAGAAGAGTTGGGGATCATGGACGAGAATGAGAGGATTAAATCTTTGTTACAATTGCATAAGACCGGGACATCTTGCTAAGGAATGCCCTGGGAGAAACTCTAGTTGCCTCTGTTGTAAAGCTATGGACCATGAAGTATTGGTTTTTCCTAGAATGATTGCTAGACTTGAAAAACTGAATATGGAACAAGCAAACTCTGAAGGAGATCAAGAGACTAAAATTATGGAAGAACCCCAGAAAGAATCAGAGATCATGTTACTGAAAATAAAAGAAACCCTAGATGATTATAAGGATGTCAGTTTGTCAGAGATCTTCAAAGAAAAGGAGAAAATCGAAGTAAGAATAGGAGACTTCGACATTGAATATGCTCTGGATGAGGGAACACTGATGGACATTATGACATAAAGCACTTGGGAAACCCTAGGAAGGCCTGCTCTGGTCCGTTCACTAGGAACCATCGGATTATTTAAAGGCAAAATGGTAACCCTATGTGGCAGACTTACCCAAATAGCTATGAGTACCCATGGAACTTCGACAGAGGAAGAGTTCGAAGTCATTATATTTATTGAGGATTGTGCCCCATTTCCATCTTTGTTAGGAAAGATCTAGATTGAAAAAGACCAAATCCAGAGGAAAGAAGAAAAGGAAGTCCTAGAACAGAAGAAGCAAGAACTCATGGAATTTATGACTAGAAGGATCGCCTACTTGATGGAGGAACAAGAGAATAGATCTCAGTTGTTAAACACTAGGGACCTGGATGTCGAAGCTATAAGAGCAATAGAGAAACCACAAAAGACCGAAATACCTAATCCATATGATGAAGGAGTATTACCCTTGGATCTGAAGAAAGAACCTAAGTAGCACGAAGTGACTATGTTGAGAGAAGATAAGACTCTGAATGCAAAAAGGATGACCGAGACTAAGATCACTGGGAAAAAGGCTAGGAAGTTAAGTAAGAAGAGGGCCAAAATCGAAAAGTTACAGAAGACTCCAGAGGAAACTTCGGAGAAGGAAAAATCACAAGAATTGAGCTTCGTCGAGATATCAGAACAGCGACATCTGGCACTTCGCCATGGCGCAGCAATATAGTCGTTGGACCGATATACCCGTTCGACTTTCACCCCGAACGAGTCGAAAAGCAATTATGGGTTCCCACTAGACCGTTGGACAACACTAGAACAGAGTTAATGAAGGCCCCATATATGTTGCAAGCAAACCATTGTTAAGTTTTCCTACTTAGTTTGTCGCACCACGCACCAAGAATACTTTTTGCTAAGTGAGAATTTGAGCCCGAAACTTGAGATTACTTCACCCTATGATCATTGCCATACTGTTTATCGTAGTCTATGAATTCAATTTCACACCTGACCTAGTGGACCCAAGCTTGTATGTCGGACGAGCTCAGCGTTGTTGAGAAGGTAGTTGAAGAATTTTTTATTGACCTAATGATTGAGAGAGTCATTTCAGAGAGAAGGATTGTTATCACTGAAATTTCATCCACAAATGGTTATAGAAATCCAACATCGTCAAACAGTTATGAGGTCACCCATGGACCAAAATTACCACAAAATCATTTCCAAAAGGTCCAAAACTATACAACCAGTGATAAAATTAAGGTGCGTTATGACTACACATGGCATGCGCGCACATGCGCAATCCAGAAACGCAGGAAAAGCGCGCATGCGCACGATGCGCGACTGTGGTTGCTAAAAGCCGCGCACATCTGAGAATGGCGCATTTATGAGATTGGTCGCCCTCCCACCCACTTCTGGTTCAGCTTCCAAGTTGATTTGACACCCAAATATCGGCTGAATCCCACTGGGTGGTTGGTCAAAGACCTAAAAATTCCCTAAATAGCCTCTTTTCACACTATAATTTGGTTTCACAATACCTCAAAGTAGTGCTATAAAACAAAGCCATGGGTGCACCTCATTTTCAAGGAATTCATTTGCAAGGTTATGTTGTTTCTATTCTCTTAGGGAATCCTCTTTTCTCATCAAGAGTATACTAGCATCATTACATTGGGCAATCCATCTCACCTCTTAAGTGGATTAGCTTGGGATTCTTTCACCATTTATTTCAAAGTTGTAAGAAGAGCTTAGTTGTGGGGGTCCAAGAGCCCTCCCTTGGAGGAATAAGGGACCCAAAGTCCTCTTTCTTCTTGGTGTTTTCTTTCACTAATATAATCCTTGCCATGTCTTATTGGTTTTTTGTTCTTATGTCCTTATGCTCAATAGTTTAGTTGTTCTTTTATTTCTTAGTTTAATTCTTAGCTTAGTCTTTTATGTTTCTTTTTCTAACCCTTTCCTTTACATTTGTCTTGCTTAGCTAACCCAAATAAGCTTGTAAGCACCTCTGTTTTGATCATTTAGGTGACAAAAGAGGTGCAACAGATTGGCGACTCCACTGGGGAAAGGTATCAATTTCCTACCCCATTTGGGTTTTTTTAGCTCTTCTTTTGGTTTATTTAACCTACAGGTACCTTAACCGGCCCAAGCCGACCTACAAAACATCCAATTCAAAGTTGAATTGAGAGAATTCCATCTAGAATTTTCTTCACGGTCGTGTGTCAGTTGTGCGCGGGTTTATTGGCCCACAGTCGCGCATCGTGCGCACATGTGCCAAAATCACAGTGTTGTTCTGCGCACCTGCACCCAAAAGACTGTTTCAAGTTGCGCACAGGCGCTCAATGCGCCTCTGTCTACTCTGAGACCCGCGCACCTGTGCAGAAAAATACACATTGTAAGCTTTTTTTTTATTTGGGGAAGGCCCTTAGCCTTCTTAAAAAAGATTTCATGCATGTTGTAATCTGCACCACTTATTTCCCTCTCCATATAAAGGGATTAGTCAAAACACATAGGCACTTAGGGGGTTTAAAATCATTATTTCCTCTTTTGCTTTCATTTTTCCACATGGATGGATTGCTTTGACTAAAAGTATAAGTTGGAATCATTTGTAATCACATAAAACTTGC
>SNQJ01S0053152.1:0-17072 GCA_010110895.2 Picea sitchensis
TTAGTACATATACTCAGTGGTTTTATGGATGATTTTTAGGGTTGTTAGGGGTTGCATCAGTGGATGTAAAAACATCTATGACAACGGTAACAACTTCATAATGTGTACTTTAGAAAGGTAGCAAGGGAAGACTAGACCCTAGGGTGATGACACCTAGGTTAGTGGAAATTTTTGGGTAGGTTAGCTTAGTTAGTGTGCTTGTTAGAGCTGCAAAATGATTTTTGTAGCAGTAGTAAGCTTTAGGAGTTAGTAATCTAGCAAAGGTTAGTGGATTGGGTGAGTTTAGTAAGGTATCAAGTAGAAGAAGAGGTTTGAAGTCTTGTCAAAGAGTTGTGGTAAGAAACTAGTTCCTTCTAGGGTGATGGGGTCAAAGTTGGTGGCTCTCTTCTAGGGTTGTAAACAAATGATAATGCACAAAATTAAAGAAGAATGAGTCTAGGGAGAATAGCACCTTAAATATCCCTAGGATCTCAATCTTGGAGAAAGAGGATACTAAGGTGTAGGATCTTCTAGGCCTTAGCACCTCCTTCTTCTTGAAAAGTTTGTGTATGAGAAGTATATTGAGAAGAATAACTAAGTAAAAACCTCAAGGGATCTAGCACTTTAGGGCCCCAGGGTTTCACCAATTGTTAGATCAATTTATGAAGCTAGGAAAATAAAAAGTAAGAAAGTTAGCACTTTAAGTTTCTTACTTCAAGCATTAAATACACCATGCAATTTCATAATATTGAATTAGAAAATAAAACTATACCATTAACCATTAAATAGATGACAAAATGAAGATTTTACATACTTGCACCAAGAATAATCATGAATATACCATGGAAGATCACCCTAAAACTTCAAAATTTTGATCCAAGTGCTAAAACAAGCCTCCAAGAAGATTAGTGCCTCACTATTTCAACCAATAACCCTAATAGGGAGAAAATTCAATACCTCTTGTCCTCAAGTGACAAGTTATGATGAAAATGAATGTCACTTTCTATTTATTTATACAAAATTTAACCTAAAATTAATTTTAGTTCATAATTACAGGGCTGACCTGATCAATTTTTCCTAATTTACAAATTTAAACAAAATTACATGAATAAATCCTAGTAGGGTGACGTCATGCCCTTTATAGGGTTAATTTGAGTTCCAATGGGGGATGCTCATCCCTGAAAAGTGGAACATTGGCCCCTCCAAGGCCTAATCAGACCATTAACCGCCAAAAATTGTGCCATGCACCCTTCTTTCACCGTAATATCACCTCCATGAAACCCTATCCCCCAAATGATGACATCATGGGTTAGGTGGGTGGTCTCTAGGCATTCCAAGGACATTGTCCATGTGAAGAGAGGTGGAACTCATCCATCTAGGCCTACTAGAGTGCGTCCAAAGGAAACATTCTTCCTTCATCTAGTGCAAACCTTCAATCTCTTCTTACCCCTGGCTGGGGTTTCAACATCCATCTCTAGGATTTGATCCCCCATGAAGGTATGAGCTAATCATTTTTCCATGTGTACCTTTCCATCAGGAAAGGTCCTGCAACAACAACAAGTATGACCTCAAGGGGTTCATAATTCACAAGCGTCATAGCATGTAAATTACATCTAATAAATAAATTACCTAAACATGTGCATCAAACCCCCCTTAACCCAAAAAAAATGCTCAAAGATGTTATGCAGTTTGACAAGTTAGGTTTGGAGAGAGTGTCAGGGTGTCCTATTTGGCTAACCTCTCTTAAGTTTGGGGTGTTTCCCAGGTGCGGTCTAGTCCAAGTCATGTAAGTGTATGAGGTGGCATGGGGTAAATATTTGGGCATGGGGTGCATATTATAATAGGGAAATGTAGAGTCTTACCTGTGGGTGCCTTTATGGAGGGAGAGTTTCACCTTATGCAATTGTTTCCTAGCCCATTCATTTCCTTTTACTCTTAGCTTTATTTCTTTTGATATTTTTCTCTTATGCTTCAAGGAAATAGTTGAGGGCCATTGACATGGGTTGATGACTAGAGGTGGAAATGTTATCCACAAACATTTCATGGAAATAAGAAGGGTGGCTCATGATGAGACCTCCTTTCTCCTGGCTATACCATCAAGAGCCACTACCCTGGTTTGGTGACCAAATAGGTGGTAGTGTCATACCGCTACATACCCATGGTCATAATAGGCCAGATCGTGACGAGACCTCATATCCAACAACTAGTACCTTGAGTTTTTATGTTATATTGTGGGTCCCCTTTTCGTACTTAGAAACATTTCACCGATTTTTTAGGGATCCCTGGGTGAAGCATCTCGAAGGTTTCAAAATTGGATTTTAACTCTTTCCAGCTACTTTTTCCCTCTTGGCCTTTAGCCCCTTATTCCCACAAGGTAAGGTACAACCCTTCCCAGTGTAGTAAATCCCAATTCCAAAAAAAGGATAGGGGATATGGAAGGAATAAAGATGGAAAGTGGTAAGTATGGAGGGAACAGACAATAAAATTTCACAGATCCACCCAATAAAAGCCCATCCTAAAGGGAAATAAACTTACTAGGGTACCATGTCACACTTCTAGGTATGAAGGAGGAAAAGAGCATAATTTCCAAGAAAATTTCATGAAATGAAGAAGGGTTCAATAAAACATGTTCAAGTGCTTCAAAAATCGGAGTGATAAATAACATGATACCCACACTCATTACCTCATGGGTCAAGACTCACTGCTACTTCAAGACCATGCTGGTGTGATGGATATTGCTGTTGGTGATACATGGATTACACTAAAGAAAAGAGGGGCCCTTCGGGGCCATGCTTAAGTCATATATCTCTTGGTACTCCATGTTTGGGACCTGTGGGCCTCGAGACGCGGTCTCCTTAGTTGTCCCTAGGCTAGGGGATAACATGTCCCATTTCCATGTTTTACTTTGAAAGTGATAAAATGCAAATTGGATAAGTACAATGATCCACACAATCTACAAGTTTGTACATGTCCTTGATAGGAACCATAAAAAAATACCGAGAACTCACACTTATCGATCAACAACTCCTCGACCACCCTTGGAGATTTATGATTAATATATTCCTTAAAGTACTAGAAAATAGAAGCAATCTGAGAAGTAATCTGAGATTTATAATTAATATATTCCTTAAAGTACTAGAAAAGAGAAGTAATCTGAGAAAATGTTTGAAAGGTTTGTATTTGTTCCTCCTTGAATAATTGTGCATTCCTTGCTATCTAACTTCCCCATAGAACAAAAAATGGAAGATAACACACAAATTTCAAGTCCATGCTTACAAACCAGGGATGGAAACAATATTCAATGGAGTTTCCTTCCCATAAATCCCTCATATTCAATCAAGCTTCTATGTCCCTCCAAATCTACCTAGAAAATGCATAGTGAATAAATAGATCTGATATGTCCTCCACTACCTCTCTCCATAAGTAACATAAACTAGGGCCATGATAATTGCATTTATAAAAGGAATCCCAATGACAACCGTGTTCTACTATACTAACCAAATTAATATATTTCTCTTTGTTATGAGGAATATCACTCTATAGCATGGGGTAAACCACAATAGATGAAATGACTGCAGAAATCAACACTGATCTCAAGTATGTTATATAAAAAACATTCTAACAAGACAAGGTAAAGATCCTACCTTGTCCGAATGTTCAATGAAGACCACCTTTGAGCACTTGACCCAAAGCTATATACCTACAACTTGTGCTCAAAAACCAATATACGCAAGCATATGGTGATAATTTATAAAGTTAGAACATATAATAGCATAATACATCAATATTCATAACAAATATGCCCATGGAATAAAAATTCAAATATTTTCAAGACATTAATTGAATGAGAAAATAATATTTCTATTAAAATATGATCAACAGAAGTGTATGAGTGACAAACTTCCATGTTGGCATGTCTCATAATCGAGAAAATAAGATCCTTCCATATGGGCCTCCACCACTTCAATCCTCCACCAAAGACAAGCTTATATAAGAAAGACAATGATTTTATCCATCAAAGAGGGAAGAGCTTGGGGGTTGAACAATGTGTTCAGAATTGAAAGGAAAAATGGATGTAGACTCAATATGAAGAGAATAATTTCTCCAGAGTAACTTTTCTCTCAAAGTTGAATTCTTCTCCTTCTTCCACAACTTGGATATGGCCCATTTATAGCCTTCAAATGTAACTGAAGGGACGATTCAGAACGTTTCCAGTATATGGAAGGTCAAGGATCATGGATCTCGTGATGTGACATGGAAACCCAACACCATTTTTTAATTTTGGGCACAAAACCTGATGTATGCAGGTTGTAATGGTGAAACCTACGTATACGCATGTTGTATAGCTATTAGGGTGCATATATGTGAAAAAATATGATTTTTATCTCTGGGAATTGCAAAAAGGGACTGCAAGTCTGCATAGGGAAATGGAAAATGTCTTCTGATAAAGTTGCATGCGGTGAGAAGAATCTTGTTATAACAGATGCCCCCTTATGTGTGAGATAAGAGGAGTATATATGATGGACAAAATACATTATAATTCCTAGAAGGGGAGTAATGGATACCTAGCTGGACGAACTAGTTGTTCATGAGAATATGAAAATTGATAATGACTTTGTGCACATGGATGCTAATTTGAATTACACTGCAGATCCATGTGGAAATATACTAAACAGTTGTTCATGGCCATGAATATGCAATAAAAAAGTAGATACATGCCATAGGCTATCATAGTCATGAACAAGGCCCAATGAAAACCAGTCTCAAAACAAATATGAAGATATGTATATAAAATGGAGTACAATCTGATCTCCCATGATCATTGAAATCATGTAGGTATTGGTCCAATGAATAATAGTAACAGCTCAGGAAAGCTGTGACTATGAACTGATGTCTTCAAGTCTTCTACATGATCAGTCAAAGGTTCAAGTAAACATCATGTGAATAAAGGAGTTGAGGTCGAACACAATGATACTTCATTTTATTACCGGTCATTAAGGTATATCGTTAACAAATGCAAGACAACCCACTGATCATGAAAGTAGGTATCAAGGAATTGAGTACATTATTACAAGTGTGAATAAAAGTTTTGAGGTTGAACAATTGAATAATCCATCGATCAAGAGACATTTATGTATTCCCAACTATCCATGGCGAGAGAACCTACCACTGATGACTACAATCCTCTAGGTAATCATAGGAATCTAGGCCTCATTTCCAGAATAGATGAGTTGAAGTTGATGGAAGGAGACATGTTGAAAGGAGAGAATTAAGGCATCTCTCATCGATCAAAACAAGGTACAAATAAATAGCTTCATGGTTTGGAGGAACTTAAATGAAGAACATGTTCATGAACCAACGACCCTATGCATATTTCGCATGCACCAGATGCAACCGGTGCATAAAAAATACCCTATGAATAATAGCCAATAATGAAAATTGCTGACAAATGTGATGAAACCACCAATAAGGCTAATGGAATCCAAGACATTGCATGAACCCCAATGTGTGAATAGATTTCTTTCCGTCGACCAAAATGGAAACCTCCCATTCAGGGACCAATGAGGAGATTTCAACTACTAGTAGGGATGATTTTAAGGATGGAAATTTATTTTAAAATGTAGAAACCTTGGCGAATCTTACTAATCCGTCATATGCCAACTATAAATGATTGGATATATTTTTGTTAAAATATTCAAATTTCTAAGGATTTTATATAGTTTTTATAAAATTTTGGCGATTTTTAAGGTAAAATAATTTTATCTTATAGAATTTGGGTGAATCATTTTTAAAATAACGAATCTCGTTTTTGGAAAAACCATGGAAAATTCGCCCATGAGCGAAATTTAGCCCCTAAAATCATCCCTAACTACTAGGTTCAGGGTTACTTACCCATAATGAAAGTAGGACCAAGGTGCATGGTAGGACTACAACTTCATGTAATTCTGAGACACATTGAGGGTATGGCCAATATGGAAATTCAAGAGTTCTGAGAAATGGTAGACACAGGATTATATACATCCTTTGAACAAGAGAATGAGACATATGGAGGACTATGGCATCATAGACTTTAATAATGAAACTTTGTGATGCAGAAGGCACCAATCAAACTCTCCATAGGGACTGGAAGAATAACCAGTCGGAGGATTAAACTATAAATAATGAGCTCAACTTCCTAAGGTCATGCTAAACCCAAACTTTGGATGACAAGTGTACTCAAAATTTTGTGCTCTATTCAAAGGCGACACGATTTCTCCCAACATGAGATAACATTATTTTCATGCCCATATTATTTTGTTTTTTCATAGACAAATGAATGCTATGATGCAAAGGAGGAAACGAGTGTCACGAGTAAGCAACTGGTTCCAACAATGGAACATACCTATGCTCAATGCAAGTAGGTGCATGCAGGACATGGACACTTGGGGGAATGTTTCCTCTTGGGGTATAGGGTGTCAAGATCCAAAGGATATAAACAAGGCTTTTCTTGGCTGATGATGCAAATTGTTGAGGTAATAGGCTTATAGCGAGAAAGAGAGAACCGACAATAGGATCAATACTGAAAGAAGGATAATGGAGTGCCATTACAAATTAACGTCAAAGAATGTCCTTTTTTGAAAATTTAGTCCCCTAGGCCCAAAAAATTATAAAAAAATACCTAGGAGAACTCTTCTAGCCACTAGTGACTAGAGTATTCATTTTTCAAAATTAGTCTACTTGGTCCGAAAAGGGGTTAAACTTACACAAAATAGATGCCCTTTCAAATCCAATTTATGAGTGTAAAAGAGACAAGTTCACTCGACAATATTTTTTCTTTTTTAGAGAGTCGAAAAAGAGATTAAACAAGACTCGATGGGAGTCCCATAGGTATAGGTCAGTATGCTTATGAGTAAGAATATGAGGCTCAAACACAAAGTCATATTGGAACTATAACGGTCTCTCGACCTTATGGAAAGAACTTTGTATGGGCACCAAATGGAACAAGGGTTGTAACTAGGGAACGCATGTTTGGTAAGCCTCTACCATTCACTAACAACACTTCTAGTAAAAGAAAGAAGGTTCCATGTTGCTAATAAATGGGTTCATACCTAAGGAAAATGGATCACATTCATAGGATACTAGAAAATGGAAGATGGAATAATGACCTATCATATATGTTGGTCAAAGAGAATACCTTCCAAACTCACAAATGGGTGAAAAGACACTAGAAAACGCAAAAATACCTGGACAAAACCAACTCCTTCCACTTCACTATTAGTCCACTAGGCCAAAATATTAGCAAAAACTATGTAAAGTGGGTAAATGTTTTCTATAAATAGTAAAAATAACCAAGTTTACCATATCATTTCACATTTTTACCCAAATAGTGCATTTTGGACCAAATTTCCCACGACCTTCAACTGTCGATTACAGGAGATATGAGTAGCGTAATTGAGAACCAGATTTTTGAAGTAAGTACTCTTTCCCTCCTCTTCATTTCTAGTGGATTAGAATTTTAAACTAGGTCTCATTTTTTGAGTTTTTTAAGGTGCAATTTAGGAATGAGGGTGTACACGAGATACAGATCATCGGGTCGCTTATATGGAGGCATGTACATGGGAAATGAAAATCCATCCCATGTATATGCAACCCTACATGTTATTGTTACCATAACAACCTGCGTACAAGTTTGCAAATTATTTTTTTAAAAGAAATTTGACTCAAAAATTGGAATTATTCTTGCAGGATGGTAATTGAATAGAGAGAAAGAGAGCATGAGGAAGTTGATGCTGCAGTGGAAATAGATCCAGGGGCCCAATTAGCATTAAAAATATGCGGGATTTACAAGTTTTTGGATCTCAAAGAGATGAGGGCTCAAGTGAGGTTGCTCCAAATGATGGTGAACTTTTGGGATCCAGATACAGAGGCCTTCAACCTCTATGGGAAACCATTGAGAATTGAAGTCGAGGATATCTATTTCCTTATAGGATTGTCTCGTTGGGGTGAGGTGGTGAACCTAAAATCAAGGGGATCTAGGAGTGTCATGAACATAGAGGACAACATCGCCACTCATTGTTGTGCACGCACAAAAACGCTAGGGAGCCAACTCCACATTAGGGTGATCAACAAGTTGAATTTAAATATCATCATTGATGTGCTTACATAGCTCATGGGGTCGGCCTCGTTGCAACAGGAATCAAGGCCACTGATGTTTTATTCAGTGGATTCCTTATGACCCACAGTTTATGATTGGTACACCTCACTACTAGATAACATGAAGAGCTAGTTGACAAACTTCAAATAGGGTAGGAAGAGGAACTTCAGGTTTGCATCTATCTTGTGTATTTTTTCTTCAAGCGAGTTCCAAGATTGAGCCCTATATTCGAGATTGTTCCATGTTCCACATAGATTGCATGATCCAACCATGTCATAGTGGACCGAGGTAATGAGGCAGTTGGGAGGTGATAGGGTGTCAACCCCGTAAAATGATGAGTTCTTATTTTGGTGGCGTCGGCATGAGATATCAATGGATGACTACCCTTATGCAAGGATCCACTACTGAGGATATCCATACATGCCATTTCCACTAGGATACGCCTATGGGGATATAGGTCTGAAATAATTTTCAAATATATTTCATTTTTTTGTGTTTTTCAAAAAGAATAAAAAAAGGCAAATATTTTTGGCTGGTGTCAAGTATTTTAACAAAATTGATTTTTTGTGCAGACGTAAGTCCACGATGGTCGGATGGATTCCAACGACACCGATGGAGGAACCCATGGGAGGAGATTGAGAGAGAGCAATTAAAAATGTGGAGGGCAACCTGTCTCATTTGACACACATGCTTCCCATGGTTCAGGTAGAAGATATTCCATAGGTGATGCAACGACAAGTGGTGGGTGTGCCTCGTGCATGGTTGTGTTTATTTCGGCGTCTCGAAAATTCCATAGTATGCTATCATGACACACATTCAGTGCCATAGGATTAGATATCATGGTCATTTTATCGATCGACTGTATATGTATTTTGAGGGTGTGCGCCCCAATTTTGTACTATAACACCATATTTTTGGAGATATGAAATATATAAAAAAACTTGGTCTTTGGCTTTACTTATGTTACAATGTGGGCATTGATAAATGTGTTTTCTTTACTTTAGTTGTGACAAATTCCAATCTAAAACACAATTAGCATATACATCAGATACATAATTAGAACTTCTAGGTATGTGATTATAAGTAATAAAATCAAAATCACATTCCAAAATTCGTACCCATAGGAATCATCAGAGTAGAGTAGGATCTAGCACATAGTAACTATCATCCAACTAACATACTACTAACTGGGAGTCAAGGAGAACTTCTAAAGAATCAATGCCATGTAAAATAGCATCACGTAAAATCTCTATAATGGTGCTATATTCAGCCACAGTATTCGTTGATGGCCTTAGACAAACACCACTTGAAGACACTAGTTGAACCTCAGGTGAAGAAAGAGCCCAAGCGATGGAATCCAATTTCTGTGTATGACAACTGGAACCATCTGCGAATCCTAGGTAAGCTGAAGACTCCGTTGACATCTGCCAACCAATGGAAAACTCGATAAGGAAGTGGATGACATAAAGGAAAATATATATACAGTAAGATACACTAGTATACATAGATTTACTCCCAATATTGGGGCTCAAGCATAATATATTTTCAAGTAGAGCCCATTTATGGGCTTCGCCATCATATTCCCTTCATAATATTCTAATTCATAGGCTCCTTTTTCTAAGACACGCTGCACGATATAAGGATCATGCCACATGGGGTTGAACTTTCTTGTCCCCAGTGGTTCTTTGTATTGGTCATACAAGAGGAACACATCACCCTCAATATATAGCTAAGGATAGACAAACTTATCATAGTGGACCTTGAAACATCATTTATTCACTTCGATAGAAGTAGAGGCATCTTGATGCAACTCATCTAGGATCTCTAGGTGTACGAGGTGTTATTCGAGATCATAAGTGTGAGGTAGGAGCTTAACTGTCAGTATAATAGAAGGTATTTAACATTCAATAGGCAGGATAGACTCCACACCATGTACTAACTGAAAAGGAGAAAAACTGGTAGAATCCTTAACTGAGTTTCGGTATGCCCACAGCAGAGGGTAAAGCATGAGATGTCAACTAGACTTTCTCTGGCTAACAATTTTTTAGAAAATGGTGTTGATAGACTTGTTCACGACCTCTACTTGTCAATTTTCTTGGGCATAATAAGGGGAATAATAACCATGTTTAAACCCCAATTTCGATGCTAACTCTTTCATCATTTTTCTCTGAAAGTGACTGCCATGATCAATGAAAATCCAACTCAGGATTCTAAAACAGGATATAATTTGATTGAACATGAAAAACATTGTAGTCTTACCATTGAATTTAATTTTAGGCTTGACCTCTTCCCACTTAGTAAAGTAGTCTACAACCATGATGATATGGTGATGCCCCCCAGCTGAAATTGGGTTCCAATCAACAAAATCCACCCCCCACTTGGTGAAGGGGTTGACGATGATGACTGAGTGAAGAGGGGATGGATGCAAACGCATATTCCGAGGGAAAACCTAGTAAGGGTGGAACTTCTTGTCCACTTTGACACATTCTTTAAAAATGGATGGCCAAAAATAACCAGCTCGCAAAATATTTTGGGTTGTCGCAAGCTCAGATAGATGACCACCACAAGCCCCACTGTGATAGTCATTATGATCGGAATTAGTTTCCTTGTGAGTCAAGAAGTTATGCAAGAGGTAGTTCTTAGCTTGATATCGTATATGTCATCAATCATCTCTTGATAGATCTTGAGAGAACTTCAAGGTTTGAAGATATATCAAAATGTATCCATACCAAGGGTCCCAAGAAGAGATAAGGAAAATGTGTTCATATATAAATGAATCGACATGAATAACATGCTCAAATAGTTGAGGGAAATTTGGTATTAACTTGTCAAAAACTAGCGATTTATTGGATTTTGCCGAAGCAAAATCGAGATAAAACTCTTGCAAGACGACAAACCATTTATTATATTTTACCCCTATGATATGCCTAGTAAGTACGTATTGAAATGGATTGACATTAGCAACCATGATATTTTTTCAAAGCAATATATAGTGTCATAATCTTTGAACTATGTGTACGATAGGCAAGGATAACTTCTCAACATGAGTACTTTAGCTCAGGGTTGACCAAGTTTCGACTAAGGTAGTAGACAAATATCTCATGGAGCTCATCATCCTCCTAAACTAAAAATGATCCAGGTGGATATCGATGGCCACTCACCTTTTCCAACTAGCTCAAAATAGTTTTCTGACAATTTTGGGAATTTACTATTTTTAGCAGTTTTAACTTCTGGGGCCATTTTGAGGGCCTAAATGAAGGTTTTTTAGGATCGAGCTTCTCAATGATAGTCAAAGTAATTATTGCGCCCTCAAAATGAATCTCCTCAATGATATCTTTCCAACAACCTATCGCACTCCTAAAACAGAGATCGTATGCAAAAGTTACGACCCCGAGAAGTTGATGTACTAACTTACCCAAATGGGGCCCACATGAATTTTGGCACTTCATCTCCTAGGGTTAGGTTTTTGAATGTCTAGGGTTTTTGGAATTCTTGTTTATTGTAAAAATTCCTTCATAGCCTCATTGTAATCATATTCTTGCAAATGAGCACAATCATCACATCTCTTCTCAGAGATAAGCCGCCACCATTCCAGCAAGCTTGTTTCCGCTGCATTTTACAGTTTCAACTTATTTCCTTATTGAATAGAAAACCAATTTTACTGTATATCTGTTATTTTGTGTTAAGAATCGGTTAATAATCTGTAGTCATTTTGTTTCTGCTCATAAAATCTGGATCAGTGGTATCAAAGCGGTCTGCTCCTTGTCATCTTAATGCATGTCCCCAACGAGGTCGGAGTACAAAGAGTTGGGTCTCAAGCTTGTTTCTCTTGAGGACAAAAGATATTGCATGTCGAAGAGACCTCTCATGGCAGGAGAAAAAAAACATGATGGGACAGGATATCCTTTCAAACTGTTGATTGAGGAATTCCTCACACAACAAAGGAATGAGATGATGGATAGTTTCGTGCAAATCCTTCGACGGATACCAATAGGTGACAGATCTTCTTCGAACGGAGGTGCCTCCCCCTTAAAGGTACAAACAAAATTTGATATTCCTATATTTGAAGGTCATATAGACACAGATGTTGTAGACAAGTGGTTGAATCTACTAGAAGGGTATTTTTTTGTCCATAACTTTTCGAGTAGAGAAAATATTACTTTCGCACTCCTCAAAGTCGTTCCCCATGTCAAATATTGGTGGGAAACTTTCTGTGAGAAAAAGGAAATAGAGGAACCCTCATTATTTATAGTCATGGCCACCTGGGAATCCTTCAGGGATGCTAATAAGGAACAATACTACCATGTCAGAAGTTATGACGACTTGTATACAAAATGGACCACACTGCGGCAAGAAAGTGACCATGTAGTGCCAGATTTCACAAATATCTTTCATACCTTGTGCACCAAGCTAGGTATCAAATATTCAGAGAGAAATATGGTGCTCAAGTATCTTGATGCTCTGTATAGATACATCCAAACCGAAATGGAATTTTTTGACATCTCATCCTTGGGCACAGCCTACTGATATGTTGTCAAAATCAAGTAGAAGCTCAAACAAAACACGCGGAAATTTGGGCCTTGGAACCCCTCACAAAAAAATCTAGGAAAGGGCGGCCCCAACCCACAAAACAAAGAACAGAGAAAATATGGATAGTATCAGGACAACCAGTCCAAGCTGCAAGCAAAGAAGGACACCAAAATGACAAAGAAAGATACTGGGAAGTGGTGCAACTTCCATAAGAGCCCTTGTCATAACATTGTTGACTACCGCTCAAAGAAGTCATTAGTGGCCGAAGTGAAAGCCTCTAAATTAGATGTAGGTTCAAACTCCGAGCTAGAACCAAAAAGGGGAAGACAGATCATTGACGTGAAACCTAGTGCCACCGTTGCTATCACCAAGCTCTAGCCTAGTGAACTAGACAAGCCAAAAGAAGGAGAAAGCCTCTTCCATTCACAGATGTGGGTAAAAGGCACCCCGCTGCACTTTATCGTGGATAGCGGTAGCCAGAAGAACCTCATCTCAATAGAGGTCGTCAAGAATCTGGCTATGCCGACAACACCGCACCCACAATGATACACCACTGGATGGATCCGCCTAGGAATCGATCTCCGCATTAGCCAACAATGTCGACTGTCATACGACATCAAGCCCTTCAAAGACGCAGTATTGTGTGATGCTTCTCCTCTCGAAGTTTCTGAGGTTCTTTTGGGCCAACCTTATTTATAGAAACATCATGTTGTATATGAGTCTAGGCCTCGTAGTGTTATTATTACTTTGAACAAGAAATTGTACAATATACCCAAGGCAGTCCCACCTAGTGTTATTTCCTTGATCTCTACTAAGCAATGCAGGAAGGTCATATCTCAGACAGGGAAGTTTGTCTTCTTCATGATTCTTTATCAAAATAAGAGAAATATCACAACCACATCGAGGGTATCTACAGATGACCTCTCCACATAGTATAAGCAAGTAGATAAGGTCATAGAATAATACTCAGATATCTTCTCCTCACCTACTAGGGTACCTCTGCACTTCCAGGTCAACCACCTCATCGATCTGACCGCCAGTGCACCACTTCCCAATGGGCTAGTCTATCACCGCTCTCTGTTAGAGAATGAGAAGATCAAGCAACAAATCTAAGAACTTCTCCATAGGGGGCACATCCATTCCAACTCATCACCTTGTGGGAACCCAATCGTGCTGGTACAGAAGAAAGATGGAACCTGGTGACTCTCCATTGATTATCGGGCTCTGAATAAAATCACAGTTAGAAACCAGTAGTCGATTCACTGAATCAAAGACCTCCTTGATCAACTCACAAGGGCCAAATACTTTAGTAAGATTGATCTGAAGTATGGCTACCACTAGGTCCCGATAGAACAGACAGATGTATGGAAAACTGCCTTCAAGTCAAAGGAAGGCATTTTTGAATGGTTGGTAATGCCCTTTGGTTTGACAAATGATCCAACAACTTTCATGAGGATGATGGATGATATCCTATGACCATTCACCAATAATTTTGTAGTGGTGTATCTGGATGACATTCTCATTTACAACAAGACTTGGGGTGAACACTTGCAGCATATTCAGCAGGTTCTGCACACCCTGTGACAGCACAAGATATATGCCAACTTGGAAAAATTCTCCTTCGGCATGGACATGGTCCATTACCTGGGCTACATAATTGATCAGCATGGAATACATGTGGATCCATCCAAGATCCAAGTCATCCATGACTGGCCAGCCCCAACCACACTCACTAAGCTTCAAAGCTTCTTGGGCCTTGCCAATTTCTACTATAGGTTCATGTCGGGATTCTCCCATATTGCATGGGCCCTCAGCCAAATAACCAGGGGTGGTGGTAAGGTGAAATTTGTGTGGGGCCACTCCCAACAACAAGCATTCAACAATTTGAAGTAGCACTTTTTCTTAGCCCCAGTACTTTCACTACCAGACCTGCAACAACCCTTTGAGACTAAGATAAATTCTTCAGACTATGTAGTGGGTGTCGTTCTCACCTAGCATGGCCACCCCATGGCCTATCATAGTGAAACACTATTAGATGTTGTCCGTAAGTACCCTACTTACGACAAAGAAATGTACTCCATTGTGTAAGTGTGCCACCAGTGGAGACATTTACTTTCTTGGGAAGGAGACAGTCATCCACACTAATCATAATCCACTGCAATTCATGTAGGCACAAGGAAAATTGCAGAATGATCACCATCAAAAGTGGTCCACATACTTGTAGCAATTCCACCTCAACATCACAGGAAGCACCAATCGCATCGTTGATTGCCTCAGCAGACTGACAGTTGCGGCATTCACCATGGTGCTAGACTCCTGTGGCCATGATACCTCTGAATGGCCCCAACTCTATGAAATAGACCTGGACTTCTCCACCACCTACCAAATGTTGGGTGCAAACACAATTGTCGATAACTTACATATTCAGGCTGGGTTGGTGTGTCGTGTGGGTCATATCTGTGTTCCATAAAGAGAGTGAGCGAAGATGATCTGGGAATCCCACTATAGTCAAGTGGCAGGACACTTCAACGTCCAAAAGACAGTGGCGATGCTACATAAACATTTCTACTATCTGAAACTTGGACAAGCGGTCAACAAGTATATTGGGTCCTGCACTGCCTGTGCTATTGCCAAACCGACCACTAAGAGACAAGGCCTGTACACCCCTCTTCCTACTCCTGACAGGCCATGGGAATCCATCTCAATGGACTGCATGTTGGGCCTTCCATCTAGGGATGATTTTAAGGATGGAAATTTATTTTAAAATGTAGAAACCTTGGCGAATCTTACTAATCCTTCATATGCCAACTATAAATGATTGGCGATATTTTTGTAAAAATATTCAAATTTCTAAGGATTTTATATAGATTTTATAAAATTTTGGCGAATTTTAAGGTAAAATAATTTTATCCTATAGAATTTGGGCGAATGATTTTCAAAATAGCGAATATTATTTTTGGAAAAACCATGGAAAATTAGCCCATGAGCGAAATTTAGCCCCTAAAATCATCCCTGCAAGTTCCATCCACCAAGTGGGGAAATGACTGTGTTTTTTTGGTTGTTGATCGCTTTTCTAAGATGGCAATTTTGGTTGCCTGGAAGAAGAATATCACAGAAAAGGCCACTGCCAAGCTCTTCTTTGAACAAGTCTGTTTACATTTTGGAATCCCACAAACCATTGTTTCAGATTGGGACAGTTGATTTCTCAACACATTCTAGTCGAGCCTCTAATCACTGCTAGACACCAAGCTCACCAAATCCATGACCTTCCACCCCCAGACAAATGGCCAAACCGAGGTTGTAAATCGAATGATTGTGCATATCCTTCACATGTATAATTCAAAGAACCCTCGCATATGGGATGGGAGCATTTCCTATGTCCAACATAGCTACAACCAAGCCCTGCATATCTCAACTGACCACAACCCCTTTTAGGTGGGGTTGGGATTCCAACCATTAGCTCCCATAGATGTTGCACTTCCCCTTGTTGTCACCTCGACCGACTCATCTCTTGCTCCAACTAAAACTAACAAAGCCACCCGGTTCATTGAGAAGATCCAACACATCTTCCAACATGTTCAAGATATCCTACAAAATTCCAATCACAAGTACAAGCATGACCATGATTAACATCATGTGCCACATAAGTTTCAGGTGGGAAACAAAGTTTGGTTGCACTTGCAGAAAGAGCGCCTTACGAGACCCCATCGAAATATTCGACCACTCTATTATGGGCCTTACACCATGACCAAGGCCATGGGGGATAATGCCTTTGAGCTCAACATTCCTCCTTTCCTTGGCCTACACCCAGTGTTCAACGTGGATCTCCTTTGCCCTTATTTCCCACCATTATTGGCCACCTCAGGCATAGCAGAGAAACTGACACCAATAGATCTCAACCCCGATTGCATACAATAGGAAACCAATGATCATATTTTGGACACACAGATCAAGGAAACTCAACAGCAAAGGATCCAACTTTATAAAGTCGTCAAAGAAGGGCAGCTCCTGCACCAAGGCAAGTGGCTCACCCGGGGCCAAATTCAACAAAAAGTTCCTCATCTGATGGGGGAACTCAACGCAATGGATACCATTTCTTCCTAAGGAGGGAGGATTGATCTAGGTGGATATCGGTGGCCACCCACCTTTTCCAACTAGCTCAAAATAGTTTTCTGACAATTTTGGCAATTTACTACTTTTAGCAGTTTTAACTTCCAGGGCCATTTTGAGGGCCTAAATGAAGGTTTTTCGAGATTGAGATTATCAATTATATCTAAAGAAATTATTGAGCCCCCAAAATTAATATCCTTGACGATACATTTCCAATGAGCTATCACACTCCTAAAACAAAGATCTTATGCAAAAGTTATGACCCCAAGAAGTTGATGTACTAACTTGCCCAAACGGGGCCCACATGACTTTTGGCGCT
>SNQJ01S0053152.1:17122-45449 GCA_010110895.2 Picea sitchensis
GGCCCACATGACTTTTGGCGCTTCATCTCCTAGGGTTAGGTTTTTGGATGTCTAGGGTTTTTGGAATTCTTGTTTATTTTAAAAAGGCCTTTAGAGCCTCATTGTAATCATCTTCTTGCAAATGAGCACAGTCATCACATCTCTTTTCAGAGATAAGCTTCCACCATTCCAACAAGCTTGTTTCCACTACATTTTACAGTTTCAACTTATTTCCTTATTGAATAGAAAACCAGTTTTAATATATCTCTGTTATTTTTTGTGAAGCATCAGTTAATAATCTGTAGTCATTTCATTCTTCTCATAAATTTCGGATCAAAAACCTTACCAACCGTCCCTTCGGACGCGGCGATATAAAGAAAGTAATTTATACTATAGTCTGAAGGCTTCAGCAAAGGCATCGATACCAAGGATTTCTTAAGAGAATTGAAGTATTCCTGGGCTCACTCATCCCATAAAAACAAAGTGTCCTTCTTCAATAGATGCATGAAACCCTTAGTAATATTGGCATAGCTTACTATAAACTGACATAAGAAGGTATCTTTCCCCTGTAAAACTTGAAGCTGACGAATGTTGTGTGGGGTAGGAAATCGAAGTATTTCCTTAATAATCAAAGGATCTACCATGATCCTAGTCTCAAAAAATAAGAATCCTAAAAGACAACCCGCCCTAATGCAAAATATGCACTTATGAGGGTTTAAATCAATGTGATAATACTAACATCTCTCAAAAACTAGTCGAAGGTGGACAGAGTGATCCACTCTCTTGCGAGAGTGAGAAGAGAGATCATCGAGGTAAGCTTCGACTATATGCTTGAGATCGTGAAAAGGGAAGGTCATGGATCATTGGAAGGTTGCTCTGATGTTTTTAAGGATGAAAGGAATTTTCTAGTATGTGAAAGTACCCCAAGGACAAATAAATGTCGTCTTATTGTGATCCTCGGGTTTAATATGAATTTGGTTGTATCCTAAAAATCTATCCATAAAAGAAAAAACCTCACTTCCCACACACTCATCGATAATATGATCAATGAAAAGTGTCGAAAAGTTGTCTTTAGGAAAATCCTTATTCAGGTCCCGTAAATACATAAACACATGGATGGTTCCTTGCTTCTTATTCACGAGAACGATATTGGATACCCATTCAGTCAAGGGAAATGGGTAGATAAAACTAGCATTAAGCATTTTTTCCACCTCTGCCTTAATAGCAGGGACCTTCCTAGGATTAACAACTCTAATTCATTACTGAACAGGTTTAGCATTCAGGTAGGTTTTAATATCATGTTTGAAAACACGAGGGTCTATGCCTAGAAAGTCTTCATATGACCAAGTGAATACATCAAGAAATTCCTTGAAGAGATCGGTGTAGATATGAATTCCTTCAGGAGAACAATCCACACCGATATATACATTTTTAATTTTACCGTAAATGCAAGAGATGTCAATCGTGACGGTAGGAGAAGTACTCACCATGTTTCCTTTGAAATAAATTTTGTGCGTATCAAGTGGAACTATGGCATGACCAACTATCTCACTCAAGGTAGATATAAAATCGTATTTTTCGATCCTAACAAGCTCTAGGAGGAAGTAAGAGCGATGATGCATATCATCCCATGGCCTATTAGAACCATTGATGGCCTCTAATATTGATTCATCTGAAGGTAAAGTATCATAGATGAAATCATGTGATCAAGATGATGAAGTGGCCCATATAGGCTAGAGAATAGGATCCTCCTCATCCGTCTGCGAGGAGATGGGATCTAGGTCGACAGTAGATTCAAGAACAACCTGATACACTATCTCTACTACTGAGAGTGGAATTTCCATTCCAATATGTGACTGACCTTCATAGGACATGGTCGGGGAAGGTAGGGTCCAAGGATCTTTAAAATGTGTGGAAAGGAACATACCTCATTGATGAAGTAGACCTACTGGAAATGGCATAAATGTGATGAATTGGTTCCACGAAATCAAACGTACACATAGGGGAGGAATACATTCTGACACCAATATCCCCAGTTTTCGACTAAGAATTGTCGATCATGGGGATCAAAGGTCCAACCAATGCATTGGTGCTAGCATGCGCAAATGACAACTTATCAATCACCATGATTTTCCCTTCGTGAGGAAAACATAATGTACGGAAAATGGATGATACGACTGAAGTCATAACATAAGTCCAATTATGCCCTAGTAATAATTTATAGTCAAGGGGTGCATCAACCACCTCGACATCCACCACCACTATATTTCCACCGAAATGCATTGGAAAGGTAGGAATAATACCATGGGGATTGAAAGAACAACCATAAAATGAGGTCACCATAGTCAGATATTGAGATAGGGTTGGAGAGCCAATGGATTTCCAACAGGTTAGGGAAATCATGCACATTGCAGTGCCTTCATCAATAACAATACCCTTTGTGGTATAATTTGAGTAATCCACATGGATTTGGAAGGCCACATGGTAAGGAAAGCGAAGATGAACATTCGTAACATCAAACTTGATAACCTTAGAGCCACACAGGTCTAGAGCTCCTAACGCAGATAGTAAGGAATTCATCTATGAAGGACATGTCTGGAGTACCTCCAAAGGTGAAATCGCACAAGGTGTTTGGCCTAGATATTCGACAATAAAGTAGTTCTGGGTAGCTCTAGCATTGGGGTTGTGGGTAGGGCATTTGAGTAGTCCTTTCGAGATACAAGGTAAAGGCTCTGGATTTTCGATCTGTAAAGGATTTTCTAGAGGTGGGGGAGACTCTAGACCTGGAATAGCCTATGAAGAACTATAATTGCGAGACCGAGTGGCTACATTAATCAGATACTTGACCATATTTACACATAGATGGTCACCTTCATGCATCGGTGTGTTTTGATTCCCACTCATCGCATTTTTGGCATTAGAGGAGCTCAAGGCCATGTGATGATTATGTGGAAAAGGATTAGTCAATACATCAGGTGGTAGAGATAAGAGGCTTGCAACTTCCTTGAGTTTGGGGCATAAGTGGGTAAGGTGATCAACAATTCATATATTGCAAGAAAAATTCACCTTCCTCTTCTCTTTCTTTCCCTCACCAACACTATATTTCGATATATCATTGTTAACATTGTCCTTGGGTTTGTTATTATTATTCCTCCCACCCTTTCGATTCTTACCACGTCCTTTTGTTTTATTCCCTCCTGGTTGATGGTTACCATTTGGATTGGTCGATGAATGCACATAATGCACATTCTCCAACTAAGTGGGAGTGGAGGACATAGATGAATCTTTTCCTCCTACATAATGGATTAGATAATACTCTTTCAATTGGCTTGTCACCAATTCTGTAGATTTAAAATTTGCAGACACTATACTGACATTGGAATGAGGCTCGATATTTTGTCTAGGGTCATATTTTGACCTCGGTGTGTCAAGAAGAATTTCGTATAACATCCCATACTAAGAATATATGAGATCTAACTGTTGGTCTTTAAAAATCACTTCCTCTTCAGATATTACCCCAGATTTAGAGACATCCGTCAAAATATAAGGTAGTAAAGACCTATGAAACCATTCCAATGGAAACTCTAGAGGAATGTAATATTTTATCAACCTCTTCCATATACGCCACTCTTGGATGTGATCTGAGATATGGGTGGCTTTGTCCTAGAAGAGGGCCAACATAATTTCTATTCCAACATTGTAACGAATTGGCAATTGGAAGTGGTTGAGGAAGACTAAAACCATATGATTAAAATTCATGTAAGTCCCCCCTGGTAGCTCTATGTAACATTTTGTTGCAACCCTCGTGAGGGTGTGTTGAAACAATATTAAATGAATAGAATCATCATTAAGGGAATTGGAAGAGCACCAAAGATGAATATGACATGATCACTAGTATCCTCACCAGTCTTGCCTTCGAATTTTGAAATATCCGAAGGAAACTTTGTGGTAATGGGGGGCCATGTCGGGTCATGATGCACCAAGTCATTCATTATTCTTGACAAGCCTGTAAAATTAAGCGTGGTGAGAAAATGGAGATTGGGTCAGGACATCTGGTCCCAAGCTCTCGAGAAAGGTTGCTGTTGGGGAATCGTAGTCCATCCAGGGTTCTGGTATGCACCATCGTCCTGTCTGGGATTGTAAAACCGGCCTCCAAACTTATTCATAATGGGTTGGTTGGGAACCATTCCAGTAGGAATTTTATAGTGAGGGTTATAAATATTTCCCCCAGTCAGAGTAGGTTCAGGTTGGGGGTTGCCCAAAGTATGAAACTAACCTCCCCCGGGTGGAAATACATAGGATAGAGGTAGATTTGTCATTCCAAATGAATTGGTCAAAATCGATGTGGAGTAGGTAGGTTTAAAGGACATAACATAAGAAACATCTTTCCACCTAGTTGATTACTCCATCCAGGAGCATTAAGAATAGGATTAGACCTGGGGTGAAAAGGAGTTTGGCTTCCAATCGTAGGAGTCGTTTGAGGAATATGATCACCATAAAATGAGAGTGGAATATCCATAGTATCCATTCCCCGAAGTCCATTACTAGGATTTGTATTTGTCGTTGGAATGGATGATGAAAATTGCAATGTGATATTCGACATACCAGAAGAGAAAGGGATAGAGGTCGTAGGGATGGAATGAGTATTGTACCTATGTGTACCAAAAATAGATCCAAAAGGATTCATCACTATAGGTTGAGTAGAAACCATATGTTGGATAGGAGTGATGACTTGAAACTTCGGCACTACAACCGTAGTGGTCAAAGGCGTAGAAGGAGTTCCATTAACTACAGTAGGTATGGGAGCTGAAGGACTCCCATTATCTTTTTGACTCAACTCAATACTCATACTTGTATGACCACGATTTTTGTAGGTGGAGGTGTGTGTACCACTATTGATAAATTTATGCCCTTTAGAAGGAAAAGACTCAAGATGTGGTGGTAACTTCAACAAACGAGGAGACCTGTGGGGAAGCGGGTCTGGCTCCATGATGACTCAAGACTCTAGAAATAAAAACAAATCCTAAGACCAACTAATAATCAAACAACACACCAAAATAAACAAAAGGCCAATATGCACAAAAACAAGATATAGTGGCTGAAAGGGGCCTCCCTCACTAAAGTAGGTATGCCTTTCCCAAGAGGGGCCTGAGACTCCCTTCAAAAGATCGGAGGTATCAAAATCATTTATAAGGACCCTCGTGGGCTTAAGAGCGTAGTCGTTCAGATCCCCCCTGAGAGGTGATCCTCCATAAAGGTTGTGCTTTGTATGACCCTTATCTTACCTAGGGTACCTACAGAATAACCCCTGCAAGTAACCTATGTGGCTACTTATGTCAAGAAACTAAATCCACCACGATATAACCAATGTGCATGAGAACAGTTGTAAGGTAGGTCCACCGTATTGGTAGGGTAACAAATATCAAAATCTTGAAAGTACCACCTCTCAAAGAGGTAAAGGCACTAGCAAGAGCCCTAGATATGAATAGATCCCCATAAATATCTTTGACGCTAAGAAGGTATTAGAGGGATATCTACACAACCAACTTCGTGCGACATCGTCCTTAACTTCGGTGTGATAGGAGCCTCCTAACATCACCAATTATACAATGGATTTCGCCACTCCCTTAGTTGGAAACATATGTTGAGCTTAATAGCCTTGAAGAATTTTACTCTCAAAATCCTATTCCAAGGCTCTATATCTTAAGCTAGTTTGTGCCCCTTGAAAAACAAAATTGTTTCTAATCAATTTTAAATTTATCAATGTTACTTTTAGTGGCTTTGTTTACTCAAAAAATGTGTTCATGAAACTGATGATGTTATGACTCAACAAGTAAAATAAATGAATATGAATATAATGCAAAGTCCTAACTTCAATTCTCAACAAATGATAAGCTTTTCAAAATGCAACTTCCAATTCAACACTACAATTTCAAATAAGATGCAATATTTCCATACATGTATGAAGATCAATGATAAGAACCCAAAAGATCAAATGCCAGTAATGCAAAATGTATTCTTTTTTTTGTATTTTCAATATAAAGAAATGAAAATGCAAGGAATGAACAACAACTTGATATATAGACCCTACTATAAGCAAAAGAAACAAACTAAGCAAGATATCAAGGAGAAAACCCAACACAAGATGGAAGGACAACCAATGAAAAATATGATGAGAAAGAAAATTGATCTGGATTTTATGAGTAGAATGAAATGAATACAGATTATTAACAGGTGTTTAACAAAAAATAAAAGAGATACAGTAAAACTGGTTTTCTATTCAATAACGAAATAAGATGAAACTGTAAAATGCAGCGGAAACAAGCTTGCTGGAATGGTGGCGGCTTCTCTCTGAGAAGAGATGTGACAGCAACGTGCATTCACAAGAAGAAAGTTACAATGAGGCTCTGAAGGCCTTTTTACAATAAGCAAGAATGCCAAAAACCCTAGACATCCAAAAACCTAACCCTAGGAGATGAAACACCAAAAGTCATGTGGGCCCTGTTGTTCCTGAGTTTATGTTTTAAGGCTATAAAACATACCGTCAAGGCATCCGTAAATGATTTAAAGAAATGCTTTTGGAATAAGGAATCAAAGAAAGATCAGAGCAGATTCAGTTTCTCAACTGTCTCTGTCTTTCTTCCTGTTGTTCTTGGAGGCTAATGTCTCGCTCAATAGCAGCCCATGATCGTTCTAACTCAACCTGGTTAGTTGTTGTTCGTAAAATAGTATTAAATAAACTCAGGGCAATACTGGTTTGATCCTGAAGGCTTGGTTCAACGTTGGGTTGTCTGCTACTAGGGATAGTCATGGATGATAAAACTTTATTTGTTTGTAAATGGATTTCAATCAATTGGTTACTTCAGATTTCAAGAGATGAGATCAAGGAAAACAATTTTAAAATCTAAAACAGTAATGTAAACACATTCAAGGTTGTTTCCTGGTTTTGTAACAATTTCGAGAATTGTAAACAACATATAAACACTACAGAGAAATATAAGGCTTTAATCAAGAAAGAATCTTATATTTCAATAAACAATAATGAAAGAAAAACGAGGTTTCTAACAGAGTTAAGTATTAAGGAACAAAGTTTTATAGGTCTTAAAATTACTAAAGTAATTTCAGAGGAAAGACTGTAAACCATTTAACATCCAAACCAATCTGAAAATATAAATCAACGATGTATATAACTTCAAACTGATTTACTTGTTAGAGAAAACATTAAAGGAAAAAATTCAACAAAGTATACTAAACATGGAGAGGACACATAGTTACAAAGTTGCGGGATCCAGAATCTCGTTTGTGATCAATATTTTTATGTATTTCAAAATTGATATTACAAAAATGGCTCTCTTCCAAAATTTTTGAAGCCCTTTCTCAACCTTTCGAAACTATATTTATACATTTCATCAAAGCTTCTCGTTGGTGACTAACCAACTTCCTAAAATTTCGGTTACATAAAAATAATGTCAACCGTTTACAATTTCTTTTAAAATTCTAATAATAAAAACATTTAAAAAGGTTTTAAGCTTGCGTTGATGAACTTCCTTTCTCTGCTTCAACGCACTGAACACATTTTCCCAAAAAATTTACTAAGATCTTGGGAGCCTCGGGTATCTCATTTGCTTCAAATGAGAAAAATCTTCTCTGTAATTCAGGCAACCGACTTTCTATCATTCTTTCTGTGAATTTAACAGTTTTCAACCTTAAACTTGAAGTCACCATCCACTTGTTGATCTGTGTGATGTTGATCAATTTGATGTTTGGAATCTCTACATTCTTTTCCTCTAGCTCTTCTCTAAACTTCAGCTGGTGCTTGGAAATATTGACTTCGACTAACAATCCAGAACAACCATCTGTTCCTATATTCAATGAATCTTTTTCAAAGAGATCGAAGATTCCTTGGCAATCTTCATTAACTTCTCTTGTGATTCGTTTATATTCGGTGCCTTTTTCGGTGCCATGGCTCTATGTTTGAATTAAAAACCTGTCACAGATAGTGGATGAATAAGCTCAACTTAAAATGTAAATACAAACGTTCAAACATTTACTTAGAATATATTTTAAAAAAGACGAGATTTGTACAACTGTCATGAATTTAAAGCTCTTAATGCAGAAGATATTTTTGGAGATATGCATTTAATATCTGTACTTAGGCGCTCTCGGTTTTTCAAATAAAACAAGAAACTTACTTAATCGGAAAACGAAGCATTAATGAACACTTATAGAAATATTACTTTTAAACATGTTTTAGAAAGAAGATTTATTAGTGTTAATTATAGATTAAATCTGAAAACATGACTTTTCGGGGTTTCGACAATCTTGATGTCGAAAGGTATGTCATCGGAAAATCCCGATCGCCGAAATTGCGAAATCGCAAAATAACGATGTTTTATTTAATATTTAAACGTTTTTAGCATGTTAATTAATCGAGATTAGACCCTTTCAGGATTTCAGAAATCAGGATTTTGGGAAACATGATGACATGAGACATGCTCTCACGGAATCACAAATCCCAAAATCGCTAAATCGCGATGGCTTGTTTCTTTTTTCAATATAGGACTTAACTTATCTTAATTAACTGAGTAATCATGATTAGGGCCAAAACATAATTAGTTTAATCTAACGTGATTTATGAATCAGGATTTCAGAAGTCGAGATTTCGGGAAACACGACGACAAGAGACGCGCTCTCATAGAACCGCGAATCCCAAAATCGCGACATAATTATGTTAACTTTAAAGCTTTCTTAGAGGAGATTAAAATAATCTTGTTTTAATTACGATTTTAAACGTATTGGGAAATCGGGAATCGGGATTTCGTGATTCAATTTGCATCAATCATTTGTTTGCGGAAAACCCCGAATCCCGATTTCTTTAACTTTTAAATTAAAAAAGATCGCAAATTTTAAAATTACAATTTGTTTTAAATAATTTTTTCAAAGGGCACTGCAAAATTTATATTTTTGTACATTTTTTATGTTCGTTGTCCAAAAGTAAACAATAAACGACATCACAAATTTAGAAATGACGAAATTCTTGTTTGAGGAAATCCGAAACCTTAAAAAACAAAAATCTAGGCCTTAAGGATGAAAAATTTAAGCTTTGTTTCAACAGGCCTTGTTTGGGTAAGCTAGTACATCAACTTCCCGGGGTTGTAACTTTTGCATACGATCTTCGTTTTAGGCATGTGATAGCCCGTTGGAAAGGTATCGTCGAGGAGATTTATTTTGAGGACTCAATCATGCCTTTATCTTTAATTTAGGAGATTGATACCGAAAAACCTTCATTTAGGCCCTCAAAATGGCCTCGAAAGTAAAAACTGCTAAAAATAGTAAATTGCCAAAAATGTCAGAAAACTGTTTTGAGCCAGTTGGAAAAAGGTGGGTGGCCACCGATATCCATCTGGATCAATCCTACCTCCTTAGGAATAAATGGTCTCCATTGCGTTGAGGTCCCCCATTAGATGAGGAAATTTATGTTGAATTTGGCCCCGGGTGAGCCACTTGCCTTGGTGCAGGAGCTGCCCTACTTTGACGACTTGATAAAGATGGATCCTTTGTTGTCGATTGCCCTTGATATGTCTGTCCACAATCTGATAATTGGATGCCTATTGTATGCAGTCAGGGTTGAGCTCTGTTGGTGTCAGCTGTTCTGCTACTTCTGAGGTGTCCAATAATGGTGGGAAATAAGGGCGAATGAGATCCACGTTGAACACTGGGTGTAGGCCAAGGAAAGGAGGAATGTTGAGCTCAAAAGAATTATCCCCCACAGCCTTGGTGATAGTGTATGGTCCATATCGGAGTGGCAAAAACTTTCGATGGGGTCCTATAAGGCGTTTTTTCTGCAAGTGCAACCAAACTTTGTCGCCCACCTGAAACTTATGCGACACCCGATGTTGATCATGGTGTTGTTTGTACTTGTCACTGGAATTCTATAGGATATCCTGAACCTGTTGGAAGATGTGTTGGATCCTCTCAATGAACCGGGTGGTTTTGTCAGCTTCAGTTGGAGCAGGAGATGAGTCAGTTGAGGTGACCGCAAGGGGAAGTGCAACATCTATGGGACCCAATGGTTGGAATCCCAACCCCACTTGAAAGAGGCTGTGGCTGGTTGAGCTATGAAAGGATTGGTTGTAGCTATGCTAGACATAAGGAAGGCTCTCATCCCATGTGTGAGGGTTCCTTGAATTATACATGTGAAGGATATGCACAATCATTCAATTTGGCCATCTGTCTGGGGGTGGAAGGCCTTGGATTTGGTGAGCTTGGTGTCCAGCAGTGACCAGAGTCTTGATTAGAATGTGTTGAGAAATTGACTATCCTGATCTGAGACAATGGTTTTTGGGATTCCAAAATGTACCCAGACTCGTTCAAAGAAGATCTTGGCAGTGGCCTCTACTGTGATGCTCTTCTTGCAGGCAACTTTTACATGGTGTCAAATTGGCCATCTTAGAAAACTGATTAGTGACCACAAATACACATTCATTTTCTTGCTTGGTGGATGGGAGGCCGACATGTAGTCCATTGAAATACATTCCCATGGCTTGTTAGGAGTAATAAGGGGGGTCTACAGTCCCTGTTTCTTAGTGGATGATTTGGAAATAACACAAGAAGTATAGGACCAGATACACTTGTTGACATCCTGTCAAATTTCCGGCCAGTAGAAATGTTTATGAAACACCACCACTATATTTTTAATGCCAAAATGTCCTGCCACCCGATTGTAGTGGGATTCTCAGATCAGCTTCACTTGCTCACTTGATGGAACGAATGCCAGCCCGAACAACACAACAACCCATCCTGAAGATGGAAATTAGCCACAACTACATTTGCGCCCAACATATGGTAGGTAAATTGATTGTCTCTCCTTAGGAGTTGAGACCATCCGGATGTCTCATGTACATAAAATTATATGCTTACCGTGGTGAGTGTCTTGACCGATGGTCTATTGAGGCAATCAATGGCGTGATTGGTGCTTCATGTTGCACTACTTGATGTTGAGGAGGTGGAATTGCTGCAAGTATGTGGACCACTTTGATGGCGGTCATTTTGCGGTTTTCCATTTTGTGTCTACATGAACCTACGATTGGCTTTGATGAGTGTGGATGATTGTCTTCTTCCCTAGAATGTAATGTCTCTGTTGGCGACATGCTTGCACAATGAGTACATTTCTTTCATTAAGTAGGGTGCCTACGAACTTACAAACAGTTTCTCACTATGATAGGCCATGGAGTGGTTTATGTTGAAGTGAAACGACACCACAGCTTATAGTCGAAGAATATACGATCTCAAGGGATGTTGCGAATTACGGTAGTGTAAGAAATCTTGAAACACAAAGCGCTTCTTCAAATCTATGAACACTTGTGGTTTGAGATTAGCCCCATGTAAAGAATTTGTAGCACACCCACATTTTATTTGGGGGCCCATGCAGTATGGGAGAAACCCAACACAAAAATGTGGTAGAAATTAGCAAGACCCAAAAAAGCTTCAAACTTCGATTGAAGTGTGGTTGGGGCTAGCTATTCACGGATGAATTGGATCTTAGGTGGATCAACATGCACCATATCTTGATCAATGATGCTTAGCCAATTAATGGAACTGTCCCATGTCAAAGGATCATTTATCCATGTTTTCATATAACTTGTGTTGCTACAGGGTGTGTAGAACCTGCAGTCTGAAGTGTTAGATCCAAGTCTCTTTGTAAATTAGAATGTCATCCGGATACACCACTAAAAATGACTGAATGGTCACCAGATATTGTCCATCATCCTCACTTGAAATTGGAGCATTTGTCAAACCAAAGGGCATGACCAACCATTCAAAAGTCCTTCCTTTGACTTGAAGGCGATCTTCCATACACCTATCTTTTCTATTGGGATTTGGTGGTAGCCATAATTCAGATAAATATTACTGAAGTAGTTGGCCCTCGTGAGTTGATCAAGGAGGAGTCCTTCGATTAGAGGTCGGGTATCGGTTTTACGTGATTGATTTTATTGAGCCTAGTAATCAATCTGAGAGTCTGAAGTTCCATCTTTCTTACGTACCCGGCGTTCGCAAAGGTATTGAAATGGGGCATATATTGCCTTGTGGAGTAATTCTTGGATTTGTCTCTTGATCTCCTCATTCTCGTAAAGAAGCGATGATAGATTGGCCCATTGGGCAATTGGTGCACCAGGGGGTCAGATCGATTAGGGTGCTGGCGATTACGCCGGGTACCCACAGGTGAGGAAGAGAATATATTTGAGTATTTTTTCACGACCTTATCCACTTTCTTACGCTATGTGGAGAGGTCAACCAGAGACTGGATATTAGGCTGAGATATTTCACTTATTAAGGAAGCGAATCCACGAAAGACAAACTTGTCCCGAGAGATGACGCTACCATTTAGCAAGTAGAGATCAAGAAATAACACTAAAGTGGAGGCGCATAATTTATCCTACGATTTCACGATTCCAAAGTAATAATAACACTGGGGCATCTAGACTCGCCTTATGTATGTTTATCATTCCATAAGTAAGGTTGGCCCCAAAGAACATCAAAAACTTCAAGAGAACAACATCACACAATACTCATCTTTGAAGGAAAAGCGATGTGCGTCACGACGATCGACTCTTGTTGGCCGTGAGGAGATCTTCATGGCGGGCATCCAGTGTAGGAGGGTTGTGGGTGTGACATTTCTTGGTAGGGCCATCGCCCGGTATTCTCTTGGGAAGTGAGGTTTTCTGCTTCGCTGTCAATGATGAAGTCGTGGGTGCCTACCCACATCTATGAATGGAAGAGGCTCTCCTCCTCCTTACAGCTTGTCGGTTCTAAATTTGGATCTTGGTGGTAACAGCGGTGGCACTAGGTTCCATGTCAGTCCGTCTTCCCCTTTCTGGTTATGTCTCGGGTTAGAATCTGCATCACGATTAAGAGAGAGGAGCTTTCCTTGACCACCGGTGAGTGCGAGTGGCAGTCGGTGTTATGCCAGTGGATCTCATGGAATTCGCACCACTTCCCGTTATCTTTCTTTGTCTTTCGGTGTCCTTCTTTGCTTTGCGGCTTGTACTAGTTGTCTTGATACTATCCATATTTACTCTGTCCTTTGTTGGGTTGGGGCCACCCTTTCCAATCTTTTGTTGTGAGGAGGTTCCCAGACCCATTCCCGTCAACTGTTTGAGCTTCTGTTCGATTTTGGCGGCATATCGGTAGGCAGCCAAGGATAGAGATGTATAGAAATTCCATTTCGATCTAGATGTATCTATGCGAGCACCATGATACTTGAGCACCGGATGTCCCTCACAGATACTTGATACCAAGCAGTGCGCAAGGTATGGAAGATATTTGTGAAATCGGCCTTTGCTTGGTCTCTTTCTTGCCGCAATGTGGTCCATTTGGTATCAGTGCGTCATAACTTCTAATAAGGTAGTATTGTTCCTTAACAGCATCCATGAAGGATTCCCGAGGTGGTTGTGACTGAAAATGAGGTTTCCTCTGTTCCTTTTTCTCTCTGAAAGTTTCCCACCAATCTTTGACATGAGGCGACCTTGAGGAGCGCATAAAGTAATCTTTTCTCTATTGAAATTTATGGACCAGAGAGAAAATACCCTTCTAGTAGATTCAACCACTTGTCTACAACATCGTCTTCGACCCCTTCAAATATAGAATATCAAAGTTTATTTGTACCTTGAAGGGGGTGGCCTTCGTTGAAGAAGATGCATCGCTGTTGGTAGTCGTAGAAAGGATTTGTGAAACTATCCATCATCTAGTTCCTCTATTGCGTGAAATTCCTCAATCAGCGGTTTGAAAGGATCTCCTCTATCATCTTTATTTTCTCCTACCATGGGAGAATTGGCAGGCATCGCGAGCTTCTGTCCTCAAGAGAAACAAGCTCGAGACAACCTTTGTACTCTACGACCTCGTTGGGGACATGCATTAAGGCGACAAGGCGGTAAGCTCGATACCGGTCGGTTACATAGAAGAGCGAAATGAGTACATATTATTAACATGTTCTTAGCACAAAATAATGAAGAGATACAGTAAAACTGGTTTTCTATTCAATAGCGAAATAAGTTGAAAACTGTAAAATCTTGTTGAGGAAACAAAGCTTCTTTGGAATGGTGGCGACTTATCTCGAGAATAGATGTGATGGAAACCGCATTCCCTACAATAATATGAGTACAATGAGACTCTGAAATACTTTTTACAATAATCAAGAATGCCAAAATCTAGACATCTAAAACCTAACCCTAGGAGATGAAGCGTAAAAGTCATGTGGGCCCCATTTTGAAGGTGCAACTAGTACGTCCTCAAGAGAAACAAGCTCGAGACCCAACTCTTTGTACTCTGACCTCGTTGGGGACATGCATTAAGACGACAAGGAGCAGACCGCTCTGATACCACTGATTCGGATTTTATGAGAAGAACGAAATGAATAAAGATTACTAACATGTTCTTAACACAAAATAATAGAGATACAGTAAAACTGGTTTTCTATTCAATAACGAAATAAGTTGAAACTGTAAAATGCAGCGGAAACAAGCTTGCTGGAATGGTGGCGACTTATCTCTGAGAATAGATGTGATGGAAGCACGCATTCACAATAATAAAGTTACAATGAGGCTCTGAAATACTTTTTACAATAATCAAGAATGCCAAAAATCCTAGACATCTAAAAACCTAACCCTAGGAGATGAAACGCCAAAAGTCATGTGGGCCCCATTTGGGTAAGCTAGTACATCAACTTCCCGGGGTCGTAACTTTTGCATACGATCTTCGTTTTAGGCATGTGATAGCCCATTGGAAAGGTATCATTGAGGGGATTCATTTTGGGGGCTCAATCATGCCTTTAGCTATCATTGAGGAGATCGATACCGAAAAACCTTCATTTAGGCCCTCAAAATGGCCCTGGAAGTAAAAACTGCTAAAAATAGTAAATTGCCAAAAATGTCAGAAAACTATTTTGAGCTAGTTGGAAAAAGGTGGGTGGCCACTAATATCCACCTAGATCAAAAACCTCCTGAAAATTCAACCAAATAAAGGTTTCCTATCACTCTGTAGGCACTTAACATTTATGACAGAGACCCAAGAAGACTTAACAACCATCGAAACTTACCCAGCAAACACCAATCTCAACAATTAAGCAAAAAATGATGATGTACATGACTTTATAGGAAACAATTGCATATGTACACACCCTATAGAAAGACAGATCGCATATGTATGCGTATGTCAAGGGAAAAACCGCATATATGTATTAAAACACTACCATTTTAAGGACAAGGATAAGAAACTCAAATTCAAAATTAAAATAGGATGTCAAGAAATCATATGACAAGGAAACTCAAGCTAACTGAGAGAAATCAAAGGATAAAAACACTCCAAACCACAAAAATAATATTCAATCCCCAGTATGGTCGCCAATTCTGTTACAAGGAAAATCACTCTATGGCATGGGGTAAACCACAACAGACAGAATGAATGTAGAAATCAACTCTACTCTCAAGTATGTTATATAAACAAATAGGCTAACAAGAAAAGATACAAATCCTACCTAGTCCAGATGTTCGATGAAGACCACCATTGAGCACTCGACCCAAAGCTATATACCTGCAACTTGTCCTCAACAACCAATATACGCAAAAATATGGTGATAATTTATAAAGTTAGCACATATAATATCATAATCCATCAATATTCATAACAAATATTCCCATGGAATAACAATTCAAATATTTTCAAGACATTAATTGGATGAGAAAAGAGAATTTCTATTAAAATATGATCAACAGAAGTTTATAAGTGAAAAAATTCCATGTCGGCACCTCTTAGAACCAAGAAACTAAGTCCCTTCAAGCTCGGCCTCCACCACTTCAATCCTCCACCAAAGGCAAGCTCATATAAGAGAGACAATGAGGTTCTCCATCAAATAGGGAAGAGCTTGGGGGATGAACAATGTGTTCATACTTAAAAAGACAAAGGGATGCAAACTCAATATGAAGTGAATAATTTCTCAAGAGTAACTTTGCTCTCAAAGTTGAATTCTTCTCCTTCTTCCACAGCTTGGATATGGCCCATTTATAACCTTGAAATGGAACTGAAGGGTTGAGTCAGAAAGTTTCCAATATATGGAAGGTCAAGGATCATGGATTTCGTGACGTGACATGGAAACCCAACACTATTTTTTAATTTTGGGCACAAAACCCGATGTATGTGGGTTGTAATGGTGAAACCTACATATACACATGTTGTATAGCTATTAGGGCGTGTTTATGTGGAAAAATATGATTTTTATCTCTGGGAATTTCAAAAAGGGACTTCAAGTCTACATAGGGAAATGGAAAAGGCCTTCTAAGCAATTTGTATGGGGTTAGGAAAATCTTGTTATAACACTCTTAAATGGAGATTTTTCTTTCCATATGCGAGGCCACCACCATTATTCAGTTGGAACATAATTTTCCAATACTAATTAGGTTCACCTCTCAACCTAATGTGGGAATGCCTTAATGAATATATATATGAATCCCAATCACGTGCCCAATATCCTTGTAAATCCAATGACTAGATTGTCATCCAACCCTGGTTCCACATATAAATGGTTTCTTCATCCTTAAAATGTGACAAGTAATGAATCCCATGCTTCTAGAAATATATAATAAGGTAAAGTGAAAGAAATATTTATCTTCCACATGCAATGATCACATCTCTCCAACTGGAACCAAGGAGCCATCCCCCACCCACGGGGATAACATTGAACTAATGATAGAGAAGGACTATAGCAATGCCTTCCAATGTAAATATTCACCCTTGAAAATTTTAACATCACTTTTGATGCAATCGAGTATGGAACCTGGAGCCATATATTTCTTGTGGATGATTTTATTACAAAGAATTTCCTTATTAGTTCCAAACCAATTTTTCCACCAACTATTTTCCATAAGCATGAATATCCTTTAAACCTCAACCTCCTTCTTTATTTGGTTTTTCAATACAGTGTCAACTAGTCCATTGCAATTCTTTCTCTACCTTGCCTCACCATGGGAAGTTAAAAAACAAATGTCAAATTTTCGCCAAGTATTATTTTAGGATATGTGCCAAGGTATGCCAATACACTAGAATGGCTTCCAAGACCAACTTTACCAGAGTGAGTCTCCCTTCATGAGAAAGCCATTGATGACACCAGAAATTTATTTTGTTTTCAATGTAGTCTAAAATCCAACCCCAATCATGTTTTTTGTAGGAATTAAGTTTGAGAATGTACACCAAATACTTCAATCCTTCATTTATGTCAAATACATTATACTAGAATATACGTGGTAAAACCTAATCCACCCATGTTGTAACAACATTGTAATAATATGCTTACTTCTCCAAGTTAGCCACCATACCAAATTGAATACCCTGGAGCCTCTTAGAACTTTTTGCTTCTGTAATGGATAGACTAAGTCCTTATGTGACCAGTAAGAACAAATATGGAGAGAGAGGGAAGACCTGGAAGATCCATCTCAAAGGATTAAAGAAGGAGAGGTTGATCCATTCACAATAACTACATAAACCATATACATAATACAACCCATAATCTAGTTGACCAAATAAAGTGAGAAGCCCACATGGATCAAAAATAATTTGACATGGAGCCAACAAGTCTGATCATATGCTTTAGAAAAATCTAATTTAATGACCATATATGAAAACTTGTTGAATTTTATTGTATGAACACATTCCTGCATTGCCCTGATAATGTCATGAACATGATGACCTTCCAAGAATACAAATTGTTTTGTAGAGATAAAAACAGGAAAAAAAAGGATTGGGTTGAGAAACCAAAATATTTTCTATAATTTTTTAAACACAATTTCATAATGAAATAGGACAAAACTCCCCAAAATGGTTTGGTGTGTCAATCTTAGGAATCAAAGCTATGAAGTTTGATTTGAAAACTGGTCAGACCTTTCCCATCATCCGAACCTATTTGAAAATCATTAACAAATATTCTCCAAGATGATTGAAAAAACCAAGAAAATATTCAATCATGAACCCATTGGGCCTGGGGCTCTTATGCTTTTGAAATTTGGACATCAGTATCTATAGTTATTCTAGGGAAACATGCTCAAAAAGTTTGAAATTATCTTCTACTATCACCATTCTAGTGAATAAAAAACATATCTTAACAATATCGACAATATTTTCCCTCACAAACTCCTTAACAATGTCTGAGAAAAATTGAAGCCCCAAAAATTCTAAATATCTAAAGCCTCTAACCTAATTCCCTCTAAGAGACTACAAATTCCAAATAGTATTTTGACTTTTCCTTTGATTAGTAAATATATGGAAAAAGCATGTGATTTCATCACCCAGAGACATCCACATAGTGTATCTCTTCATACTCCAATCCACTTCTCAATCTCAAATAAGTTTTGAGATTTTGGATTCCATATTTGATAGAGCCTGCAATTTATCTTCTAGAAACACCCATGCATGATTATAATAATATAATCTCTCAGTATCGATTGAGCCTCCTTTTTTTCACCTCCAATTTCCTTATCTTGCCTATATCCTAACTAATTTTTCCTAATCCCAAAGCACTTTCTTCCTAGTTTCCTCATCATACATGCCTTTTAATAAATTCTTGTGAACCAATGAGGTAAATGACGTTTAATCATAATTTATAGTGATTTATTAATAATTAGGACTAAATATTTGATGTCCAAAGAACTTTCTAATTACTTTGTATGGTTCAAGAAAAATTCATGCTAACAGTACATGTTGTTGGGATCATCTAGTACTTGTTGTTGAGATTGTTCGATACTCATTGTTCAGATCGTCCAATACTCATTGTTGAGGTCATACGGTACTTGTTGCTGAGGTTATCCGGTACTTGTTTATTATGCTCGTCCGGTACCAACTTGTAGGCATGTGTGTGTTTGGTACAAATTGTTACGCTCATCCGATACTGACATGTATTCTTGTGTGTGTCTGGTACCGTTTGTTACACCCATCCGGTACCAATATTATGCAGTTGTGTGTGTCTATTACCTGTTCTGAATTCCCAAGCTTGGTTGTTGGAACGTGATTGTTTGCGATGAGTTCTAGGAATTTTTTTGGTTTGAACATTCTCTATTCATTGGAAAACATGATACATTTCATCACTCATGCACTTCATGTCATGAGGATGAAATCATTTCCTTAAGAATCGATAAATCATCCAATTGTAAATATTATACAAACATTTGATGTTATATTTAGACTTGGTTTGTAACAACGACTTCTCTTTAAAAGAGAGATACTTGTACATGATAGGATATAGAGAGAAATAAAGAAAATCATGATTATGTTGTAAATTTTGTTCTAGAACGACTGTGAATTGTATCTCCATTTTTATGAAGAAATGATATAACTTATGTTTATAGAATATATGTTTGTGTTTACACCTTCCCTACTATAAGTTATCCTAAGAGATACATTTTTGGTATGGAAAGGTCCCACCGACCCAACTAAGGTAAGTCTCTTTGTAATTAATTGTGAATATGATTATGATCTCGTGTGTGTGTGTGAACATAGTAATTTGATATTTTGATTACAATGCTTAATTCATTTTTTAGTGATGCATTTGGTAGCAGGTATTTTGGATGTATTGTAATTTTGAGTAAGAAAGAGTTGTGTATATGATATCTCTGAGTAATGGTTTGATATCTTTGTGTGAGTAGGAAAGGACAATTATTCCCTTTAAAGTGCTTTAATGTTTTTTCTAGACAAATGCTATAGTGTTGTTTTCATTCTTCATATCTAAGAATGATTTGGGTCTCTATATTGTTGGTCACTATAATTTCTTATTAGTTAAAACAATCAAGTGTTACATAAATTGTCAACCCAGGGAAGTCTGTTTATTTCAAAGGCAATCACACACAGTATATGCTCAATCTCAAAAGCAATCCACAGTTGTAGTAAAAGTTACAGTAATCGCACCTTGCTTTGAATAGACTAAAGTTCTACTTTGAATTACAATAAAAGAAATCTATCTATTCCAGAGTTTAAGATTCAAAAGGAACTAATTATCAGAGGAATCTTGGATTACATTAAGAAACAACAACCTAGGAAAAAGTAACCTTTCAGCTTACTGCAAAGAAGACTAAATATTATGTAACAGAGAACATGACCCTATTCCCCAAAGTAGGAATCTTCAGCACCTGTCTCTGACTATCACACTTTCATAAACTCATTCTGCAAACAGAGTTACCAATCAAAATGATTAACAATTACCTAGGAATGAATTGTATGAAAACGATGTAACAACCAGTGGAAACAGAGTTTCAACAAAATAGAGTTTTAACAAGGTATAGATAAAAACAATACTAACACACTACATAAACTAATGGGTGAATCTTGTGAAGAAGGTGGGCCCTCTCCTTCTCACAAGATTCCCCAGAAATGAAAGGAACTAAGAAGAAATGTTCAGAATGATCTTTTATTCATCTGTCAAATGTGACGAGTTACAATATTCAAAGTGAACACACTCTTTCTCTGTAANCAGCAAAATAAAGTTTTAACAAGGTATGAATAAAAACAATACTAACACACTACAGAAACTAATGGGTGAATCTTGTGAAAAAGGTGGGCCCTCTCCTTCTCACAAGATTCCCCAGAAATGAAAGGAACTAAGAAGAAATGCTCGGAATGATCTTTTATTCATCTGTCAAATGTGACGAGTTACAATATCCAAAGTGAACACGCTCCTTCTCTGTAATTCCCTTCTAGCTAAGATTTCGTAATCTCCCCTCTAATTCTGATTTATCTCCTATTTAAAGAGGAGAATCCCCTTAATACAATTAAGCATAAAATTACATGTGTACATACAAATCCTATTCTTAGTCTGATCTAATCTTCTATGCTGGAATAGGATATTCTGATCTTCCATAGAAAAAAGTTGTTACAGTGGTTGTAATGGTGTTGGCTTGAGGTACAACTATTGCGGCCGGTGTAACAACTCCTTTATTTATCTTTTCTTGTTACTGCTGTATGTGAAATACTGTTTCAGCATTGCAAATCACGAACTGTTTCAGCAACGGGATTTGTGTACTGTTTGATTGTTTCAGCAACATGGTCTTCAAACAACAATGATGGTTGTAATGGTGTTGGCTTAAGGTACAACTGTTGCGGCCAATGTAACAGCTCCTTTTTCTTGTTACTGTTGTATGTGAAATGTTGTTTCAGCATCGCAAATCACGGACTGTTTCAGCAACATGATTTGCGTACTGTTTGACTGTTTCAACAACATGGTCTTCAAGCAACAACGATATATTAACTACAATCTTCAAACTGTTTCAACAACTATATATTTCTGATTAATGGCTAAGTATGAGAGTAATGTAAAATTAAATGTAAAACAAATTAAACATATAACAAAGAGAAGAAACGTTATATACCTTCGGAAAAATAGATTAAGGAGATAATGTAGGCTTAAATATGAGTGGGAAAAGGATGTAATGATAGCAAAAAGTATGAGCAAAAAGGTACATTATAGGGTCCTAACATATATTTCATTGTACATGAACCTTCAATAGAGAATCCTACCATACTTACATTTCTTTCCTAGAATTAATTAGGTTTCACTTTGCATATACAGGTACAATTAAGACCTCCATCTCTGACATACATGCACTTACAATGGAGTGTTTATACCCTACCTAGTAGTTCTTTTAGCTCAGTTAAGTTTCCATAATGTTAATGAATGATTGTGTGGTTGTTCCAGGATATAGAATCATATCCCATCTCTATATTTCATGAGCCAACAATGACCATATCTATCCCCTGGACAAGAATTCTAAGTTATACATTTATTGATCAATTTTTCTTTCTGTTTTTGGAATTGTATGTGTGGAGTGTTATTTGAAATGTATGAAACAAAGTGTTAAGTTTCAGAAGTAGTTTCTTACATAGACTATACTCAGCAGACATAGACAATTATATTTTATCGGTACATACAGTACATCAACTCTATTGATTACGAAACTAGATTGACATATTAGATGACTGCATTTTATTGAACATATAATTGCACCGGCGTTTTGGTGTTGTTGTTGGGGTGTTGTAAACAATAATTGGTAGTGCTTTGCATTGGATTTCTTTTATGGTTTTGGATTTGTTTTAATGGAAACTTCAGGGTGGGGAGAAGATGGTAAGATGTGAGGGAAGAGCCCACTCATCCACTTTAGTGGGGTTTCTCCAAAGTCAAGTTGCCCTCTTACCTTTAGTAATTGAATTTTGTGTGAATTAGTATCTAGATATTTCTTTTTATGAATAAATGTAGAGATACAAAAGGTAGATTTGTTACATCGAAAATTAAAGAAAACCCCCCAAAGTTACAAAAAATTCAAGAAAAACCCAACATACTAATTCAACTAATGTTTTTGTAGGAAAAATCCTTAGAGGGGAAATTTCAAAGGAAGTAATTGAAACTACAACTAAAGGTAGAAAATATGAAGCCATTCTTTAGAATGAAAACATAGTATAACAAGCAAGAAGGGAAGCATTGGTGACCCAATCAGAAGGAATAACTAGAAAAGGGACATAGGTAGTGGTAGAAGAGGTTGAATCTGCCATTGGGGAAACACACAAGGTATTGGAATAGTTGGATATACCAACCAACCTAGTGGTTGAACCATCACTTAGTGGGGAGACATCACCAACACCCTACAATGTGTTATTTGGAGATATGGCGGAATGAAGAGGGAAATGAAAACAATGAAATAGAGACATTTGGATTCCCAATATTAGACATTACCAGGGATGTTGCTATGAAGAATATTTTGTTGTCATCACTACCTCACTTCCATGGTATGTCAAAAGAATATCCTGATTCATTTTTGTTTGAATTTGATATACTATGTAGGATTTATAATTACATTGATAGTGCACAAAAACTAAAACCCTTTCCAGCTACAGCTAAAGACTCAACATTAAGGTAGTTTATGAGCCTAGGAGAACACAACATATTATATTGGGACAAAATGAAGGAGAACTTCCTCCAGAAATATTAGGACTACTGCAGACCTAGGGATGCTAGGAATGACATATTTAAAATGCAGCACTCTGACGAGGAAAGTTTGGAACATTACCTAGAAAGGTTCCTATATAACTATCAAAACATGAAACAATTTTCTTTAGAAGAAACCACAGTTAGGAACATATTCCTAAAGGGTATAAGGTATAATTGTATCAAGGTACTAAACCTCATGAGTTCCATAGATTTGTATCAGAATCCGTTTGTAGACATTGCAGAGTATTGTAAAAGGTACTCTCGCATCCAAGCAAAAACAGGAAAAAGTGTAATGGATCCTATAGGAATACCTAACAATCCTACTCTAGGAGGTGTTACAAGGATAGAATTAGGGAATCTACTTGAAAAAATAAAAATATACATCCTAAATACAATCATTATCCAATTAGACACCATGAAAATAAAAAAGAAATAAGAAGAAGAAAATGCTACTTTAGCAATTTTTTGTCCTCGGTGCAGGAAGAAGCACCCTGAAAAAGAATGTCCTATTAATGTTATTGAAATATGTGGCCTTTGTACAAAAGATCACCCTACCAATGAGTGCCCTTCATTACCTAGACTAAAATCCATTTTCAAGGGAGTGGGAGAACCTCAGGAAACATCATATCCCCACAAGAGGGCATGGAGACAACAAAATCCTAACATGTTCTATGACCCTACCATGCAATACCAACAACAACATTGGATTCCTCCAATACTTTATCCTCAATGGACACATCAACAACCACAAGTCCAACCTTGAAAAAAAGTATGGAGAAGCCATGTATATGGGAATGTTCCTTTTCAAACACCAATTCTTCCTAATTATCAACAATATCCTTCAAATATCTCTCATTTGTAACCTGGATTTAATCCATCCGCCTTGCTTCCACCTTCCTAGCTGCAACCACAACTCACCTACCTTTGAACCCAAATAAATAGAAACAAATCCAAGTTACACCTAATCCAAATCCCTATCAACCTACCCCTATTCCTACACAATCCATCCCTAATCCGAACAATAGACCTACTCAACCTGTACTGAACCTTGAAGCACAAAATCTACAAAATCATGTAATAAATCCTACTTCACTAAATGGAATTCAATTGAGATCTGGGAAAGTCATGAATAAACTGAATTCTATAGTGGTTATTAGAAAATAAGAACATATAGATGACGAACCCAATGAATAATAATACATCCTTGTACAAGATGAAATTCCCCCTCACACTCCTCAACCATCATAAATACCTCAGGAATCTAATCCTCCACCCTATCCAAAAAGACTACTTGTGAAGAAACTTGAGCTACCTCTAGGACATGACTTAGAAGTTGAACTAAGGAATGTATGTGTAAAGATTCCCCTACTCCAAACCATTAGAGATATTCATAAATATGCTAAAATTATAAGGCATATTTGCATCAAAAATCTTGGAAGGAAGAGGAAAGAACCTCTTGTCATAAAAGTGGTTGGACAACTATCATAATTTATATCATAAATTCCATCCAAATATAATGATCTGGAAAACCCAGTGGTGTCTATAGAAATTAATGGTATTTCTTTGTCAAAAACCTTATTGATGTAGAAGAAGCAATAAATGTTATGACTATTGACACTATGCGTACACTACAACTAAATCATTTAAGGCCAACACAGACCTTGCTGGAATTGGAAAACAAATCAATCATCAACCCAACATGAAGCCTAGATGATGTAACAATTAGCTTAGCCTCATGGGAGTATCCTATGGACTTCTTGGTAATTCATTCAAAATCCTCAAAACCTTGGCATCCAATTGTGCTTGGTCAACGTTCATTGGCCACTTTTGATGCATTTATTAGTTGTCGGTCTGGGGAGATGACAATTTATAATGGAACCCATAGTTAGAAACTTGTTCTCTTTCCTCCTTCCCAACCATCCACTAAATTTATAGTATGTATGGAGAATTCCTACGGGGAGGAGAAATGTGATCAACTCATGTTAACACTTGAGAAAGAAAAGGGAGTTCAAGAACAAACTGAAGAACAAATTTTAAGCCTATTTTTAACTGATGTAGAATGCATTGAGCATCCTCAATCTTTCCTAGAATTCACACATATTTTTATCCTTGATTTCTATGAGGTTTGGAATCCCTCCACTTCTACATTATTTACTATACCAGAAATAAGTTAAGAAGAGAAGCCAAATGTCCAAACTGTTGAAATAAGACCCGAGAAATCCCCGTGTATAAATTCTAGCCTAGAATCAGTTTAGAAACAAAAATTGATCTGAATGATCCAAGGACGGTCTAATTATTTTGCATGGGATTATTCTGATATGAAAGGAATTCACCCTGATACGTGTATACACCATATTTACACCAATTATCAAATAAGACCTATTAGGAAACCCCAAAGAAGAACAAACCCAACCTTAAAATACACAGTGAAAGAAGATCTTCAAAAACTCATGCATGTCAATTTCATTTACCCTATTTCAGATAGAAAATGGGTGTCTCCATTAGTCATTTTCCCCAAGAAAAATGAGAAGTGGAGAATTTGTGTGGACTTCATGGAGATGAACAAGGCTACCTGTAGATAGTATTTTCCCTTACCTTTCATAGATGAGGTCTTGGACACCTTTTCTAGGAAGAGGTAATTTTCTTTCCTAGATGGGTTTAGTGGGTATAATTAGATCCAAATTGCCTCTGAAGATCAGGAGAAAACCACATTCACTTGTCCATGGGGTACTTATGCTTATATCTTTCTTCCCTTTGGGTTGTGTAATTCCCCTTCCACCTTTCAAAGAGTTGTCCTGGCCATTTTTTTCTGATTTAATCCATGACTGTGTAGAAGTCTATATGGATGAATTCATAGTATATGAGGATGATTTTCAATAAGCATTGGTCAATTTGGAGAAAGTATTGATCAGGTGTAAAGAAACTATTCTCTCCCTCAACCATGAAAAATCTAGAATGATGCTCACTGAGGGAATTGTCTTAGTTCATCATATTTATGATAAGGGCATACGAGTAGATCCTGCTAAAATTGACATTATTTCTCAAATCATAATCCCTAGCTCAAAAAAATAAGTTAGAAGCTTATTGTGGCATGCTGGATATTACAGGAGATTTATTCAAAATTTCACAAATTTGGTTGCCCTGCTGTTCAAATTATTAGCAAAGGAGGCCGAATTCCATTGAGATGAGCAATTTTAGATTTCTTTTGAAATTTTAAATAAAAATATTTCCAGTGCCCCTGTGTTAAGAGGACCAAATTGGTCTCTTCCCTTTCATATCTATACCGATGCCTCAAATATCGCTTTAGGAGCCATTCTAGGACTAAGATAAAACCAACTTCCTTGTATTATCTACTTTGTTAGCAAAAATCTGTCCTCTATTGAAGTGAATTACACTATCACTGAAAAGGAATTCTTATCATCGGTTAATGCCATTAATAAATTCAGACACTACATAATAGGGTATGAGGATTTTGTACACACAGAACATTCATCTATTAGGTTTTTAATGAATAAGCATGTGACAAATGCTAGAGTTACTAGATGGATGATACTATTGCAAGAATTCAATATTACTATCATTGACAGAACTGGAAAAGATAACCTTGTTGTTGATTTCCTATCTAGACTCATTCATACAGGTGATAATGCCCCAGTGGATGACGATTTTCTAGATGAAAGTCTATTTTCTATTTCTACTTACATTCCTTGGTATGCAGATGTGGAAAACTATATTGTAATAGGGAAATTACCTCAAAATTTGTCCATCCAAGAAAAGCAGAGGATTACTCAGTTGAATGCAAATTATATGTGGCATGATGACTGTCTATACTGTACAACACCTAATTTGGTGATTAGAAGATGTGTATGGGAAAATGATATGTATGATATCTTCAAGGTCTGCCATGATGGCCCATGTGGAGGCCATTTTGTTGATAAGAGGACAACATACAAAATACTGCAGACATGATACTATTGGCCAACCATTTTCAGGGATGCAAAGAATTGTGTGGCTAGTTGTGATGATTGTCAGAGGATGGGAAAGCCAACTGCAAGTGATGAGATGCCTCTCCAAGATCAGGTAGTAATTGAACCATTTGAGAAATGGGCTTTGGACGTTTTAGGCCCTATAAACCCATGTCTAGAAGAAGAAGGTATATACTGGTTTGTACATATTATGTGACTAAATGGGTAGAGGATAAAGATTTGTACTCTGCAAATGAACAATCAGTTCTCGATTTTCTATTCGAAGACATATTTACTCTTTTTGGTGTTCCTTGAGAAATAGTGACAGACCAAGGACCATAATTTACCTCCAATATGATCAAATCTATTATTGAACAACATCAAATTAAAGATAGGAAATCCTCACCTTATATCCCCTGAAGAAAACAGAGAAGTAGAATCAACCAACAAAGTGATAGAGGCTATACTTACCAAGACAGTTGAGTTACACCATAAAGATTGGGTGGATCAATTTCTTGAAGCCTAATGGGCCTACATAACAACTTGGAGAAACACCACATGAAATACACCTTATGAATTAGTGTATGGGAAGCAGGTGTTGCTTCCCATAGAATTTCAAGTAAAAAATTTCAAGACTATTATGCAATTGGGAATGGATTTGGATGAAGCCCAAAAATAAAGGATACTGCAACAAAATGAACTTGATGAAATCAGACAAGATTCTCTGTAGAAGACTACACTTATTCAAGAACAAAGGATGAAATGGCATGACAAGTATATCAAGAATAAATATTTTCAGACTGGTATTGGGCCCTTCTATATGATAGTAGGTTCAAGAGTTTTAAAGGTAAATTTCTGTAATGTCCCCACTTTGGGACATCATCACAGGGCAGAGACTTATGATGACCAGAGTAGCCAGATGGATGTTATAGCGAGTACAGGGGTATTTGAGAGGAATTGTGGGGTCCAGTTGGAATTTATCATCATATTCCATCATTATGAGCCATTCCGCACAGGTTGGCTTTGGTTTCGTTCCATTCGACGATTTCCATGATTTTGACTATTTTGAGCTATAAGTTAATTAAAATCACTGAAGAGGGCATTTTGGGCACATTACTTGGAGGAACCTCTCAGTGTAATAGCTCATTGGAATCGGGAGGAGAAACACTACAGGATGGGATGGCTAGAAGTGGATTTCAATGTCCAGGGATGCCACAAGGAGAGATAAGGAGATTTTCATAGGTAAAAAGGTTAATTAATTAATTAAAGTGATTTAATTAATTAATTAAATATTAATAAAATGAAAGTCACTTTGGAGGGAAAAGGTGAGCCAAAAAGTATAAAAGGAAGGCAAGGGCCTCTTCTCATT